>OZ007574.1:40734444-40884444 GCA_963931925.1 Onchidella celtica
TACCATCACAGGGGTTTCTGACCGTCGACCCATGTTTAGTTATGTTCTTTGCATTGGTGAACTGAATGCAAGATGGAGAATGGCTGTACAAGGCTCAGAACTCGCACTTAAGATGTCGCGCTATGTAAATGTCATGTACTGTCATTATTATGATTATTATTATTATTTTCATTAAATTGTTTTGAAAAGGATTTTCTTCTATTTACGAAATCATCGCTGTCACAATATGTTTAAATTATCCCATTTCATCGACGAAGATAACCTGTGAATATAATTCAATGTTACTGCGACAAATCTAAAGGGCGAGATTTCATCATGTGGGAAAGTTAATGACACACACAAAACAAAAGTCATTTTCTGCGTCCGCTCTCAGACAGATAAATGCGCTTTGTTATTTCTCTTGTGCGACACAAGCTAGACAGTTTTCAGTGACCTTTTTGTTTAAAGTCGATCATGAGTGAAGAAAATTTACCGGATTTCGTCATCGCCATCTGAATTTAATGCGTATGAATTTTAATGTTTGATAACAGTACATTGTTATCGCAAGGCCATGCACGGACAGTGACATCATTATTTTGCCAAAAACAATGATAATAATACGAATCAGTAGAAAAAAAAACACCAAAAAAACTTCGATTTTGATATTTGGTCAGGTGTGATAATTATGTGGGGGAAAAGTATTGTTCAGTCAATTAATTCATCGGTGAGAATGTGGCAGCGTATGTCCAACGATGTTTACAGCCATGGAATGCTTGAGCTTTGTAGTGTCTCAAACCCTTCCGGTCTCCTGGTTGTTATCGCCTATACTGTGCAAGAACTTGAAGATTACTATTGTGTAAGAGCGGAGACACAGGATAGATCTGCGGGCTGTGAAAGTCTTTTTTTCCGTAAATAGATATTTTGCTATAAGGCAGGGGGTTTCAGCGGAACAACAGCGTTTAATGACGCTTGTAAGGGCCGGAAAAATGGACATTATCACCGCTGTTGTTGTTGTTGTTGTTGTTGAAGATGATGTCGTTGTTGTTGTAGTTGTTGTCGTTGTTGCTGTTGTTGTTGTTGAAGGACAGAAGGAATGCGACGTCCAGAAAGTATGAAAATGAGAGAAGAAAAATGAAAATCAAGAGTTATCAGCTTGAGACAAGAGAAAGAAAAGAGGGAAAGAAAGAGAGGAGAGGGAGCAGAAAGAGAGAGAGAAGGGGAGGGGTCGGGAGAAAGAGAGAGAAAAGAGAGAGAGAGGAGAGAAAGAGGGAGAGGGGGGAGAAAGAGTGAAAGAGGGAGAGAGAGTTCATCTGACATGACCTGACAAAGTTAGTCTACAATAATATAATTTCATGCAGAAAGATTCAAATGATATTATATGTTCAGCACTTATACATTCAAATTTCAGTTATAACTTCATCTGCATTTGTCATGTTCGATGTTTTACTTTACTTTGGTTACTTTGGTGTAGAACCAGCCTCCTCGCACTCGGGACACACCCATACGTGCTTAGCTCTCCGCGCCATCATGTCGGACAAGGTCTTCTCACTAACAACTCCAGTAAGATGGTGATTGAACAGTCGTCTTGCAGTACCACACAACCGGCTCTTGACTCCACAGCCTCTCTGATGCCCAAACAGTTTTATACGTTCGATGGTGTCCCTGTCTTCTTGTTGTGCTGTTTCTCTCAAAGCTGCGAGAATTTCATTTTCCCCGAGACTAAGAGAGCCTTGCATTGGGGCCTCACCAGCAAGCTTATCCGCTCTCTCATTTCCAGATACTCCAGCGTGTCCAGGGGAGAAAATCCAAGTCAGCCTTTTCAGTTTACTGTCGTGCAGATACTGTACCCATTCAGGTTTGAGGTATCCTGTCTCTATTTTCCTGAGCATGCTCTGGGAATCTGTCACAATGACGGCACATGTGTGGGTGCTCCTCTGTAACCATGCAAGTGCGTATTCAGCGGCTACCTCCTCCATTTTCATACTAGATGTTGTGACTTGATATGCAGCTCCATCTTCTGCCACTGTCCTGCCATCAACGCTGACCGTGTAACCCCATCCAGATCTTTCTCCTCTAGTGACTGATCCATCTGTATACACTACCGCATCTCCTGTCCTGCTGTTCTCGTGCACCAGTTCCAGCACGTCCGCATTAACGGCACATGCAGTCCTCTCACGGCATTCTCGGCCCATGGTGATGACCACTCTAGTGTACCTGCGGGCCATCTTATCGTCCACTTTCAGATACTCCTCACCCCTTCGCACATTGTCAAGTTCACACACTTTTTGTACAGTGGCCTCAGCTTCAGCCAACCATGATCTGCCTCGCTTTATGTTTTAATGGTAGCTAAACAAGAAAACCACCAACACGATATAACCAAGAGAGAGAGAAAGAGAGGAGAGAGAGGGTCAGAGAGAGGGGAGAGGGAGGGAGAGAGGGGGATAGGGAGGGAGAGAGAGGGAGGAGAGAAGGAGAAAGAGAGAGGAGAGAAAGAGCGAGAGAGAGAGTGTGTGTGTGAAAGAGAGACACAGGGAAGGGAGAGACGGAGGGAGAATGAGAGAAAGGAAGAGGACGATGAGGCAAAAAAGAGAAGCACTGGCTATATCATCATGTTGGCAGCACTCCTTTATCCACCCGAAATGTGAAAACACGCGAATTAGAAAGAAAACACAGCAAATCAGTGGAAAGTATTCCAGCCACCGTGGATTCAGGATTTAAAGTATTGTTTCTCAACTTTTCTTATCCCACGTCCCATTTCAATTTTCCACACAAAAAAAAAAAAACCGGGCGCCCCACCATGTTCAGACAAAGCCAGTAAACAATACATACGAAAAAATTCAAATAATATCTACAAATTCATTATATATACATTAAAAAGACATTTCAATTAAAACTCCATCTGCATCTGTAAAGGTCGATGCGAGCTAAATAAGGGAACCGTCAACACAACATATTAATAAGAAAACAAAAATTTATCTATACAGTTAAGTTACAATACACCGGGAAATTAAGATTTCTATTAAAAAAAAAAAAATCCCTACACCCCATTCTGAAGTCCCACTGTTACAATATATCAGTTTCCCACATTGGATTTTCCATTGGGTTTTCCACTTACTGGGTGGTCCGTCTCAAACACCCCATCCCTCAATGCCAAGCTCGCAAAGGAGCGGCTATCTTACCTAAAGATTCCGCCCACACGCCTGGCTGTTCCGGCCAGCTTGACCATCCTTGGTCTCCCCCATTTGTTTGACCATCCTTATAAAATGACCATGGGTACACGTTTGTGAGTTAGTTATGTCTCGGCCCTAGTGAGCTGTGTTTCTGTATTAGTGACAACTAGATGAGCTACCGGGCATTGCCCAGAATAAACAATCATGTGATTCCCCCCCCCCCCCTCTCTCCCTAGTATAATAAAAGTAATAAACTACAGTCTTGCTTCAGAACTCATGCGCACCACAACATTACGCACCAAACTGAACGCTTGATACGGTTACTTTTTATGACATGTACGATACTATAATATATTACGAAACAAACATGCAAATATACAGATGTTACATAGCAATAAACATTGTTATTTTTTTTAAATACATGCTTGAAGTAAACAACTTTTAATTATAGTCATCATCTTCCTTATCTCAGTTGCCACCTTTCTGCCAAATTTAAGGCCTGAAGAGTGTATAGTTTGGTCAGTGACTCATGCAAGTTACTGAAATATAACAATAGATTTCAGCCTTAAAGAAAGTATCACTCTAGTTATGAACTGTAGCTACTAAATTAGTAGAGAATAAACTTAATGCCAAGCGATTTTGCTCAAAATTCTTGTGTTTGTTATATTTTGTTCAAGCACATTAAATCCTGTCTCACATCACACCATGCCTCACCAAAATATTGCCATGCACCACTGATGTGGCCTGCAAAACACCTGAGAAACACAGGCTCAAAGTACACAGCAAACACTATAAAATCATTCGCCTGGGAAGAGTAATATTGTCCGAAAAAGATGAGGCAAGGGACAATGATGACAAGGCGTGCGGCTCTGATGAAAATGTGTATGTAAAATATTGTACAAGGAAACTGATAAAGAAAAAAAATGTGTATAATTTTTACATTAGCGAAACAAACTGCGAGCTTAGTTCTTGTTTGTTCTATCACCATTTTCTTATAAAACTGGAGATCTTTTAATGATTATGTAGAAGAGAGGTAACAAATGCACACTTTGACGTTTGTTTGAAAAGGACTGTGGCATTTATCAAGCGTCGAATATTTCTTTTCTAATTCTGCAAAAGTGGATTTGGAACAAACAAAGGCTAAAGTCGTGATATGTATGGCGTAAAGTCAAAAAAAAACAAAAAAACTGAATATACTGAGGCATCACAGAGTTAAAAGGTCACGCGTAGCATGGGCAATTCACTACGTTTAAAAATTATAAATGATCGTTTCATTTTGTTGGACCGAGTCCAAAGGTTAGAGTAGGCTAGCTGGCTCAGTACAGGCAACCTTTTATGTGGGCGAAATCACCCCAAATTGGTGACACAAAAATAAGCCAACTGTGAGTACTTTGGCAAAAATTGCCGATTTAAAAAGCTTCTGTGTTTACTTTCCTGTGGTTTTCGGTTGGATACTGAATGCCACAAAGACGGGATGCGGTTATTGTCCTATTTTGGCTGAGAGATAGAAAGAAAGAGAGAGACAAAGAGAAAGAGAGAGATAGAAAGACTGGGAGGGGATGTGGATGAGAAGGAAAAGGGGGAGGGAAGGAGGGAGGGAGAAAGGGACCAAGGAGGAGAAGAAGGAAACATAGACAGAGGAGAGAAACGCTGATGACAGTCACGTCCGCAGCATTATAAGCTTTTCTCTGGCATCTAGACCAGTGAGATTACAAACACATTTACGTGATCTGTAGTTTTGATGCATTTACGTTAGTGTTTCGGCTTTTAGTGAGATCTTGCCTCGCTTTATCGTATTCATGATGATGTATGGCGTTTGTGTTTGTGTGTGTTTAGCAAGCATAATAGGGAAAACGAACTGGAATCGGTTTATAACTATCATTATTTAACCCTTTACTAGCCAAAGCCCGAAAGTTTCAATTTTCATATTCCTTGTTTCTTTAACATAGGCCTAATTATGATCAGTGCGGTCATCTCAAGTGGTGACTGTAAATCTAAATAGTGAAAGATATTTGTTTTCTAAAATGAATTTTAATTCTGCTATAGTTTTAGAAATTGCATGGCAGATGTCAGTTCACGAATATCGCTGCCAGGCATGGGTTAAAGGGTTACCCATGCGCCCGAAAAGGCTTGGCCACCTGTTAGAAAGTGCTGCGATTGGCCTGATGTGAGGGAGACTTTGTGCAGACTTCCTAGGTATTGGAGATAAGAAAGTTTAAGACAAAATATAATGATATATCATACTTGCACTGAATTGTAAGGGGCTTTTAGAGGGGAGCGGGGGGTGAGGGAGGAGACAAGACAGACAGACAGACAGACATAAAGGGAGAGAGAAAGAAAGGGAGAAAGAGTGAAAGAGAAATGATGCCAAATGACAGCAGGATTTCTAAGTCCTGAATACCCGCAACTGTCTTACTTGAAAAAAAAAATAATCTGCAAAGTTAAAATCCTCATGAAATGGCTCAAAGATCAGACTTGCGTTCAATACATCGTGAGCAACATCTTTTGCTTGACAGATTACCTTCTGTAAGAGATCTAAATGTGCTCGTCTTAGGAGCCAATTTCCCCTTTCTTTTCTCTTGCATCCGAAACCAAATTGGCTTATTTTTCGAATCAGAGACCTGATTTTTCTTTAGCCGTGCCATGTATGACCCAGATCTGAAATCTCCAGTCGACTCGACACCAGCCTGCATAAAAAATATGGGTCACATTGATTAACGGTGAAGGTCGATGCATTTCTTCTGTTGTTTTTTTTTTTGGGGGGGGGGACGACTTAATTAGCAGCTTCTCCAGGTGTTAAATAATGTTAATCCAGTGAGTCATGTTGACACTTAAGATACTGATATATTCGATAATCTTGAATATACCTACATCACGAACGTACAGTGAAAGAGAATAGGGAAGACGCACGATTTTGAAGTTCACCGTTGCTTAGATCGATACATTGTGAGGATGCATGTAAAAGAATGTAGGATAGGCCACGGCAAAAGGGTGTAACTGACTTGAATTCTTAAATCACTGTAAAGCCTAGGCGTGCACCAGCCGATTTTGGTTGGTCAACTAGTTGGATGCCGACGTCATGACATTGAGTCTCTGTATGGTCAAAGATAGTAGAAACGATAAGATGAGACACCGTCTTCTTCGCGCCTCTAAAAAAACCGTGCCACAATTTGCGCGCTGATCCGCGACGGGGCCCATGTCACATAGTATGAAAAGATTGCTTGATATAATGGTAAATTAATGATGCAAAATTGTGTCAGTGCTAGTGAGACTAAAAAAAGAAAGAAAAAATAGCCAGAGTTTTCCCACAGCGATTGAGGTTATAATTCCGCAATAAGTGACGCCAATCAAGGCCTGTAGCGATAGTTGAACAGTGAACAAAATTCAGTATTTTCCCTATTTCTTGTATTTGGCTTTGTAAAATACGGCACTTTTCATGACTTCCGCGCGTTTACCGCCAGTTGGCGGTGAGAAATCTGTGCAATCTAAAACCACTAGCTGTCTCATCTTATGAATTGTATTATCTTTGGTAAGTTTGATCTGATCACCTGGGTGCGAAGATGTCATTGAAATTCAATGCCCTGGCCTCACCATCCAACCTGTCGGCTGATCAAAATACACTGGTGCAGGTCTAGGCTAAAATAAGAAAAATATTGTTTTGTCTTTTCTTTTCTTGTTGAGTCTTTTTTTTTTTTTAATGATTATTTTGGGTGAGGGGACATGCATTTTCTTTTTCAAGACATTATATTATATAAAACCACAAAAAATCTGTGCGGTCGCAGTAAGGCTTGACGCTAAGTCGAAATATGTCAAAAAGAAAAAGTTGCAAAGCCTGGCGTAAGAAATGATACAGAGACGAGATTTAAAACCCAAAGAAAAAGAAAAGAGAAACCCAAGCTCTCAGTAGACGGACCTTCGTCGGGAACAAAAAAATGTAACAGAATAGAAACTTAAACAGTTTAGATAAAGAAATCGTAGAATGTTTCACAAATGCGGATACTTGTGGTCTGCCAGTTCCAGATTTGGATTCTTGGAATCGAGCCCGTCCGTCAATGTATAGTGACTCAAAATCAACCTTTTTACAATGTCTTTTCAACACAGTAAGACCAGATATCAAGATGAAGTCTGAGCCTTGCCCCTCGGGTATTTTAATTTTTTTTTGTATTCCCGTAAAGAGGCAGACATCGTGTCTGTGTGATCTGATATGATTAGGGGTTTGGTTTGTACTTGAAGAATAATAGTAACCATTGTCTTTCTTTGACATGAATCTATGATTGACTTGCAATCATCCCAACTACTATGTAATTCGAGTTTCCATCATAATTGCCCAGCCCGATTTCCCAGTCTAAATATAAATTTATTCTACACGTCATTATAGTTGTTACTTCTTAAGTCTGGGTGTGTACATTTTCCCAGCCAGCATTCCTACGTCAATCCAACATAGAATTGTCAGGACATCCTTAGGGCTGGTATGATTACTTTATGGGCGAGTTCCTCATACCAAACTGACGTCGGCGCGATGTCGTAACCAGCAAATCCACGTCAACACCGACCGCAGACTTGAACTTTTTTTTTTTTTTAATTATTCAACTGGTGAGACAGATTTAATTCAGTCTCACTAGTGCGCTGGGGTCTCGTTTAATCCCATAGTCCACAAAACCAAGGCAAGACAAATTTGTCTCAGTGAGCTATGAGCCCAGGATTTTACACCAGTTTTATATGTCTCGAAAGTTTTCTAGGAAAAACAAAAGAAGAAAAAGAAGAATCCAGCCCGTCGAGGGGCCCTTTTGAGAGCTAAGGCCCGGCGCGCACTATGTTAAAATTAAACACCCGTTCAATGCAAGCAATCTTTCGCGTGGCGTGCAGCACGGTAAACTCTTTGTCAAACAAGCGAAAATCTGCTTTTGCACGCCGTGCAGCGGGCGAAACGGGATAGTGCGCGAGGTCCCTAAGAAAGAGAACAACAGCAACAAGAAATAGAAGAATACAGACAATTTAAAAAAAATTATCCGCAAATGCCAAAGGCGGAGAACCTCCTAAAACAAAGACCTCAATACACAAAGATTTTCGAGTTAAGTGATCTATGCCTGGACACGAGAAGGTTAGAGCACTCACGGGTTGTTACGTTTACGTGAACCGAGACGTCGTTTCTGGTGTTGTAACCCCCCTTCCACCTCCGCCCGTGATGAAGGTGACACAGTCTGTTGAAAGTGCTACTCCTTATTTTTTTTAGCTTTCATAATTATAGGTAAAAATTTGTGCTCACTGCGGTTGTCTTGAGTTTAAGACAGTCACGTGAATTACACACTTTAAACCCTTGATATCACATTGGCACGAGAGTTCAAATTATACCAGGGTGACGTTGAAATGCCAGTGGGTTAAATCGATGTCAGTTTGTGTGCCAGACTGTCGTAGAGTTTGATTATTTTATCGATAAAACTCATAGTTTAGGGACAATTTGGTGTCGATTCCAGAATTTCTAAACCAGGTTGTCAAATAGTGGGATAATTTTAGTCAGTGGCGTGCAGAGGTTTGGTGATTGTATGTCCCAAGACTCAAGTATAGGCCTAGTACTAAAAAATACAAGAAAGGAAGAAATAGAACTGTACTGCAGCTTGTACAAAAAGTTAACAGAGATCATTTCAAATTTCAACAAACTTAATTTAAATTTCACTTTTTTAATAGGATGCCCCTTGGAGTGGATGCCCGGGACTGTCGTCCCCTCTGCACTCACTTTCTTCACGCCACTGGTGACAAGGGAGCTAAAGGTCATTGTTCTTTGCTAAGGATCTTGCATCAGTGGGTATAGACAAATATAGGGTCATTCTTAAAGTCTTATCAGGATAATTATAATAATTCATAGAAAATTAAACATATTACATATTTCATACATGTAGAGATATTCATAGGTTGTTCAAACAATGATGATATTCTAATGGTGTCTGGCCTAACTATTAATAATTTCTACATACGTCACCGATGACATTGTTTGTCTCTTGAATTTATTTCAGACTTCACCATTTTGAAAGTTTAGTGTTACATTGATACCTATTTTGTTGTTTCAGTTCTTTTTTTCTTTTTTTTTAAAGTAAACACTCTTCTTTATTTAAAGGGCTGTTGTTACAAGTGTTACGCGCCCCCAGTGTTTTGTATACATATTATCCTTAACCCCGTCTTCATCCTCAACCCTAAATCTTAGCGAACCCCTAACCCTGCCCTCTACCCTTTCAACCAAAAACTGGAAGAAAACAAAACGAAAATCTGAAAGAATAATTAATCATAATTAATTAAGGGTGTTGTTAGGATCATTTCGGGAGGAGCCCTCCAGCTCTGAAGCTACAAAAGGCTATAAAATACGTACCCCTAGTGCAAAAAACTTGGGGGACATTGTAATTACGTACTAGTAATAACATTCTTTTGAAAGAGATGGGAAATTATTCTGAATCTGAGAGAAGTTGACGTGCTCATGATTTAGTCACGTCTGTGTGTGTGCGCGCGCGCTTGTGCATAGGCGCGTGCGTGGGTGCGCTCGTTAGTGTGTGTGTGTTTGTGTGTGTTTGGTTGGTTTTGGTTTTAAATGGTATATTTTATAATGCAACTGAATTGAATGTAAGCTAAACGCTCGTTGAATGAAATCGTAATCCCACAGCTATTAAGAGAATCGCAAGAGATGGAGGGTCACGATCGCCAACGCCTGCCGGCAGGGCACTTAATGATGATTAAGAGAATACATTTGGATGTATTTTATGAAATGCATGTTGGCTTAGGCTCAGGCTTCTTTTCAGGCGCTAACAGGTATTTCTGATGTGAATCATTCTTTCCAAACTGATTAAATCAGTTGTTATTCATCTCCTGCCAAGTGGTATCGTGGGTGTTATTTATTTTGTCATGATGTTGAGCTGATTTATTCCCATAACCGCTCTGAGAGGTTCATCTAATAAAGAATTAATTGAACCAGCACATGAAAATCACACTGAATTTGAATTGTTGTTGGTGTTAAATTCCAATAAATTGGCCTTTTTCTGCGGTTTTTTCTTCTTTTTTTTGTTATGCCCCTATATAGTTCTTTCACTGATAACTATATATAGTTCTTTCACTGATAACTATATATAGTTCTTTCACTGATAACTATATATAGTTCTTTCACTGATAACTACACTGATAACTATATATAGTTCTTTCACTGATAACTATATATAGTTTACATGTCAGGCCAGAGTTTTCTGCTATTGTATGACAGTACACAATACAGCCTGCTACTGTCACCCCCACTGTCTTGTGGGTCATCTCGGGAGAGAGGAAGACTAGGGGAAGGTAACCCTGAATACAAATACCACACTGCCTTGTGTGTTGCTATGATAGCAAAGGCTATGGGAGTAAACCCAGACAGAAAATCAGGAGTGGAGACCCGAAGGTGGTTGTCAGGGAGAACTGCATCAAACTGGCTTCCAGCATCTCCTGCAGCCGGACTAGTTCCAAATGTATTGACCTGGTCTCTCCCTTGGGTTTAACTAAAATGGCAGAGAGAGGGGTGGTGCCTCTGGGCAAAGCACCATCTCTTAAAAATAGCCCAGGCAAGGCAGCAAAACGAGGAGGCGTTTGCTCGGGCTTGGCAAGCGTCTGTCTCTCCTCTATAAGCCCACCCATTTCCGATTTGGAGAGGACACTCCAGCCATCCGTTACGGATGGGCACAACACGGGAGGTGGCAGTTACCGGTGATAAGCTCAATCCATTTGGCGTACGGATGAGCGCCAGGGGTCCCCTCTGTCGGTGGGAGCGGCTTTTCAGCTGCATTGATCAACTACCGCCCGCCGTAACCTGGGCAGCCCCCAGGCAGTTGGGTGTTGTTCCGCCACGTCAGCCTGCTTCATAAGGTGGTTGGAGCTAGACCAAAAGTCAAAAAGCTGACGTAAAGTGTGCACCTGGCAAAAACAGAAAAATACTAAAACTTGGTACCTGGAACGTCAGAACAATGCGCCCAGGCTTGCAACAGCAAGATCTCACTAATATTGACTCCATCAGGAAATCCCAAATTATTGATCGAGAACTTCAGCTACTAAACATCGACATCGCTGCCCTTCAAGAAACTCGACTTCCCGACTCTGGGTCAGTCAAAGAAGAAAACTACACCTTCTTCTGGCAGGGCCTTAGCAGCGAACAGCCGAGAATCCACGGCGTGGGCTTCGCCGTAAAAAACTCCCTTATCAATTCGATCGCAACTCCAATTGGAGTGTCAGAACGCATCATGACACTCAGACTGAACACCCGGTCTGGTTTTACCAACATTATCTGTGTCTATGCCCCAACACTTACCTCCTCTGACGAAACCAAAGACATTTTCTACGAGGCATTGCAGAGGACTCTCCACAACATCCCTCTCACCGAAGGCCTGCTAATTCTGGGTGACTTTAACGCTCGAGTGGGAGCAGATCACTCCGCATGGCCAAAGTGCATTGGGCACTTCGGCATTGGCAACATCAACGAAAACGGGCAGCGCCTTCTGGAGCTATGCTCCGTAAACTCATTATGTGTTACAAACACGTACTTTGACCTTAAGAGATGCCAAAGAACATCATGGCGCCATCCCAGGTCTGGCCATTGGCATCAATTAGATCTTATTCTCTCAAGGAGGAAGAGTTTGGGCTGTATAAAAATAACTCGTTCCCTCCACAGTGCTGACTGTGACACCGACCATGCACTGGTAGTCAGCAAAATCAAAATTTCGGCCAAGAAAATATACAGATCAAAAGCCCCTTCAATCCCTAAGATCAATGTAACAGCAATCAGAGATGAATCAAATAGAAAGTCATTTGAAAAGTTATTTGCTGAAAGCATGGATAATGTCACCCAATGTGACTCGGTAGATGAAACATGGAACACTCTCAGTTCAAAAATTCATGACTGTGCCATCAAGTCTTTTGGACAGCATAAAGTTTCAAACAACGACTGGGTAGCCCAGAACAGCGAAATTCTCCTACCTCTCATTGAGCAAAAGAAATCTGCTTTCAATGAGTATAACAAAAATTGCAATCAGAGTACAAAAACTTGTTTGAAAAATGCAAAAGCTAAACTTCAGCTGGAGGTAAGACGTTGCGCCAACAAATACTGGACAGACTTGTGTAACAGCATACAAGAGGCAAATGAAAAGGGAGATATGAAAACCGCCTTTAATCAGATGAAAGTAGCCCTTGGGCCAATCATCACCAAAAGCGCCCCACTTAAGTCTGTAAATGGTGAACCCATCACAGATAAAAATGAACAACTGAATAGGTGGGTAGAGCATTACTTTCTGTTGTATTCAACTGAGAAAAATATTCCACCAGATTTTGAGGAACACCTCCAAAAACTGCCAATAATGGGCGAACTTGACGCTGAACCTTCCTTAGTCGAGCTTTCCAATGCAATCGACCACCTGTCTGCTGGAAAAGCCACAGGAAGTGACAACATTCCTGCAGAGGTATTAAAAGACCTAAAAGGCCCACTATTACCACACCTGTATAATCTGTTACTGCAGTGTTGGAAAGAAGGCTTGATACCACATGATATGAGAGACGCCAAAATTGTCACACTTTACAAGAACAAAGGAGACAAAGGCGACTGCAACAACTATCGAGGCATATCCCTCCTCAGCATTACTGGAAAGGCTTTTGCTCGCGTCATCCTCTGCCGCCTTCAACAACTGGCGGAAAAAGTCTTACCAGAAACACAATGTGGCTTTCGAAGCAAACGATCAACTATTGACATGATATTTGCACTTCGGCAAATCCAAGAAAAATGTAAAGAACAAAACAGGCCGCTTATAACATGCTTTGTGGACCTAACAAAGGCTTTCGACACCGTAAGCCGATCTGGCCTGTATGCAGTCCTTAAATCCATAGGCTGTCCACCAACATTGCTAAAACTTATTGCATCCTTCCACACTGACATGAGGGCATGTGTCAACTTTGAGGGCTGCACATCCAATTCATTTGCTGTAAACAGCGGTGTGAAGCAGGGATGTGTTCTTGCTCCTACCTTATTTGGTATATATTTTGCAGCCCTACTCAAGAATGCCTTTGGTCAATGTTCGGGTGGAGTACTTATTAACACCAGAGTGGACGGCTCCATTTTTAATGTTGCCAGACTAAAAGCAAAATCTCGTACAGAGCATATTATGTTACAAGAGCTCCTCTTCGCAGATGATGCTGCAATCGTGGCCCACAATGAAACCACGCTCCAGGCTCTCATCAATAGCCTTGCCAAAGCCTGTGACAAATTCATGCTAAAGATCAGTGTCTCAAAAACTGTAGTTTTGACACAAGGCTTGAGAAACTCCAACCCAATCATGCTGAATGGCTCTCCTCTGGAGCAAGTGGGAAAATTCTGCTACCTAGGCTCAACCATCAGTGGTAGCACAGACATAACAACTGAAATAAATGCCAGAATAGGAAAGGCGGCCACAGCTTTTGGCAAACTCTCAAAAAGGGTGTGGAACAATAGCAAGCTGACCATCAAAACAAAGGTACTCGTGTACCAAACTTGCGTCCTAAGCACCCTGCTGTATGGCTCAGAGACATGGACCACCTACTCCAAACATGAAAGATCCCTCAACTCCTTCCACCTGCGCTGCCTACGCAAAATTCTCAAGATCAAGTGGCAAGACAGGATCTCAAATATCGAAGTTCTGAGCCGAGCCAACATTCCATCAACTCAGGCTCTCCTAGGCAAAAAAAGACTGCGGTGGCTTGGACATCTCCACCGTATGGAAAATGATCGCATCCCCAGACAAATTCTCTACGGGGAACTTGCTACTGGCAACCGACCCAGAGGTAGGCCACATCTGCGATTCAAAGACACTTGCAAGGTCACGATGAAAGCATTCAACATCGACCCCAATGAATGGGAGAACCTTGCAAGTGATCGAAGCAGATGGAGACAAAAATTGCGCAGTGGCACGCTCGCAATAGACTTCAAGGCAAAAGAAACATACCTGACAAAACGACAGAGGCGGAATGAAAACACTCGCCAAAGTGAACCCAAAAGACTGACCTGCAATCACTGCCATCGCACTCTCGGGTCAAACATTGGTAGAATAAGCCACGAGAGAAGCTGTCAGTCAAAGTGAAAGTGAATATTCTAGCTGCTAAGACCGTCTGTAAAGACGCTAAAGGCCATATATATATATAGTTCTTTCACTGATAACTATATATAGTTCTTTCACTGATAACTATATATAGTTCTTTCACTGATAACTATATATAGTTCTTTCACTGATAACTGACTTTCAGAGAAGGGGGAGGGGGTATGAGGGATCTTATTAGGAAAATTACCTGAGAGTGAATCTGTTGAAAGACTGTTTTAGCCAGCATCTTCGTGTAATACACGGACACCACTACTAATTACCGGTGACAATCTCCTTGGTGAATATATAATATTTAAAGTCAAGCATGAATCAATAGTACATAAATTGATAAATCAGTTGTAATAATTACAAGTAATGTTACATTTTTTTTTTTCACATAGTGAAAGAGCTCATTTTTGCTAGATCTATGCCATGTATTATTGTTAAGGTTCCATGCTCTGTTGCTTCATGTAATACGCCTGTTACTGAGTTAAAACATGTTCGTGTTATAATATGCAGGATGTGTGTATGTACTCTTAATGTTACGGTTCTTTGAAATGAATCTCTTTATGGGATGATTGGGCGATTCTTGTCTTATATTATAATACATATTGCAAAGCCGATAGCAACACTGGCAGAAGGCATTCCAGAGTTGGTATAATGAAATCTCATTAATCGTCACTTTTTAGGTCATAAAACAGAAACATCATTCCACCAGCTGATCTTTGGGAAAAACGAGGTTTTCCAGGTCAGGTCAATGTTTGAACGACAGATGAGAGCCATTGCACCCCTCGCGGAAAAAAAACAACAAACTTAAGAGACGTACGTGCTCGTAGCAACGTCTTTAATGTAATGTCTTTCCCCTATAGCCACAACCACTTTTGCAATTAAAGTCTACTCAAAGATGGAGCGGTTAAGAAAAAGTGACCGTTTTTTGAGACGGCGGCTTGGGAGATTATCATGACTGGGCGCGAACTTTGTACCACATCAATTCAGACATATATAATTTAGGTCATTGGCCTAATGGTCAGTTATATAAGTTCTCAAATTCGCACAAGGTGATATAACACAATTATTTTCTCAGATTAATTCAGGGTGATAATTATATCAAATCGTTTTATCTTTCGACGGAATGATTTTTCAGAATGAATGTCTTATCAAGTATTATCAGAGAGTGATCTACATTCTACAACACAATATCTTCACAGAAAATTCACATGCCCAAGGCTGGGTGATATAATGGCAGCCATGTTGTCCGAAACATTTTATTAAAATGTCGAGATCCAATATATTTATCATTATTGCCTGATACTGATGAATAAATAAATTGCCATGTAAGTATTAGACATACCAATAAGAAACATAGTTGTGATAAAGAATAGACAAGGTTGTACCTTATTAAGCCACCCGTAAGAGGGCCTTTGTCACATGATAACCTTTTTTTTTCCTTTTTTTTTCTTCATATTTATTTTAACTTTATTCCAAGGCCTGCTATGGCCTCCCTTGGTTGTTGTTTTTTTAATGTTGTAATAAAACGGCGCAAAAGATTTTTTTTTTAAAAGGTACAATTTGAACAAAGGCTGCTGAAATAGGTTTGTTGTTAGCAAACCGTGGTCCAGTTACAATGTCACAATCATAGAGAAACTACTGAGTTGCGCTCACCGATCAGCTATATCTTACTGTGTCAATACTGCAGTTCCCTAACGATAGCCAGTAAAATAAATTAGAAGAAAAATAAAAACAACTATGTTTGAAATCACAACCAACCGATTTAGTAGGAGAAGTTGGACTATCGGAACAGCCGCAGCACTCCCCATTTCATTGGTAAGACATAATGTGCTTAAAATAACAAGTGTCTTTCTTTTAAAAGCGGTTTAAAATATACATTTATAAATTCATATTCAACTGGTTTTGCCTATGTACTTACAACAATCGTGTCCTTTACTGAAAATCAGTTTAAAATATGAAGCTATGAATCCATTTTCAATTATTTTAAATGTGGGTGTGTGGGTGTGTGTGTGCACGTGTGCGTGTGTTTATATGTTTTCGCATAATATAACTAAGAGGATTTACCTGTACTGTATACAATGAACCCGTAGTTTTATAGATGTGTAAAAAAAGTTTCATACATACTAAGTTCGTATGTTCTATCGACATGGCAATAAATAAAGATGATGCCGAAGCACTTTGTACATATGACAAGGATGCTCTTAAACGAAGTTAGAAAACAGGTAATTATTTACTCAGACCTTGTGCCAGGGTCATGGTAATAGAAATTAATGTCATAGCTGTTTCCATGTGAACAAGATGAGTGGCTTCATCAGTTGCCCACGTGTATTGTTATAATGACGAGAATAAATCAGCGCTTCGCAAAGTTTTTGGAGTAGACATGTCAGCCAACAGCCCGCGGCCCACAGTCCGGCCCACCGAAGATTAACTGTCTTTTATCCGGCCCGGCCAGCTCAGCAAGCCTCTGTTTTTTCTGAACAAATTTAGTGGATTTTCTTGCTGTTGAGATTTTTTAGGACCATTGTTAATCCCACCAAATTTATCCTGCCGAATAACGTTTTAACTGCTGAAATCAAGTGGCTGGGGATGAGACTGAAATTTGGATCTGTGGCCCTTGTTTAGACAGGCTTGGACAACCCTCTAAAACTTTTTAAAAGGTCGCGATTTAGCGAAATCTGAAGACGAAACGCGCCTAATAGTGTTCAGGAGCAGGAAAAATAATGTGCTCAAGAGCAGCTCGAATTGTATTTACTGTGAAAGCAGACAATTGCACTGGACTTTGCCTTGAGGTTTCTTGTTGTGATAGGGATTCGTTTTTTTTAGAATTTTGCCCTGGCAGCGGCCTGTTCGGCCTGCTCTTTTCGATTTCCAACTGCCAAAGCACCGTGCACACGGGCCTCCGAAGTTATCATCCTTGTCCGAGAAGACTAGGTGCTCGGTCCTACCTACCATAGAATCAGAAATATGAGAAAAATCCCAAAATTCCAACATGCATGCACCGACCGCGTGTTTGCCGATTGCAGTGCAGACCAGCAAATTCAGGTGCGGGGCAGCAACATACCTACATACCAGGGATTTTCGGTGATGTTCAGAGTCATTTTAGGGTTGGGGTTAGGGTGTACAGTCCAGAGGTTGCAGCACCCATGGCAGTGTTTGATAGGACGAGAAATCCCATAGCCGATGACCTGTGTTTGGGGGTCTGTTGCTGCCCCGCTCCTGAATTTGCTGGTCTGCACTGCAATCGTCAAACACGGGCACCGACCGGGATTTGAATCCGGTAATTTCGGCATGAGAGGCGAGCACCTTGCTGGCAGAAATGCAGATGAATTCAGGCAACATATCAGAAGCTCTGCTTAGATTCAAATTTAACGGAAATCAGAAATGATATGTAACAAAATATATTGTTTTGCGTAAGCAGGAAGCCCTTGGTTTCAAAGACATAATAAAATTATGCAAACAAGGTCTTTCTCACAACAAACATCCGATTTCTTCACTATTTTTTATTCAAAAACAGACCAATTAAGCGTGTTTTCTAACCGAACAACAAAATCAGAGAAACTCCTTTGATGAGATAAAAATATCTAAATTGCTGACAAACATGTATCACTAATGAGAAATCCCCGGTATCAATCTAAATATAGACAAAATAAGACGTCGAGAACTAGGAAGGCGTGCCAGGTGACACCTTGGAAACTCCAAACAAAATTGGTAAACAAAGAGAAGGGACGAATTCCCAATAAGTCATAATTTGTGGATATAGCCCTGTTCTAGCGAACTTTATCTTCTTTTCACATTGGTAAATTTCAAATTAGCAGTTTCTCAAATAATTTTGACTTTGAGCAAAGAACCTTTTTTGTAAAAAACATGTACGCAATGAATGGTATTGGTCAGTAGAGAAAAGTGAGGTGGGAATGAACGGATATTTGATCAATTATTAAAAATTAATACACACAGATAAACAATCCTTTTCTGATTTTCGCTATTTCTTTTTCAAAACACTGTTATGTAATTCATTCTTCAAAGTCCAGCCTAGCTCATTGCTTTACTTTTTAAAAGGCTACAATGATCATTTATTTTTCAAGATCCCATGTTGTAACGAAGAAACAAACATTTTTCTGAATTCATTACTTCGCCACATTTTCCTCGGGCTCGCAATTTCTCTGACAAAATCAATAACTGATACGTAAATTTGCAAAAAAACGAGTTGTGCTCGTGATGTCATCCATAGCCATATTTTCCAAGTGATGTGACGGCTATTGGAGGTATGTCGCTCACGCGCATGTGACAGCGAGAAGAGAGGGCTGACAAACAAATCCTGTTCGACCATAAAGCCGGTGGCACTGGCACCTGTGTCTGTCATAACCACACGCTGGGACCGGCACATCTTAAAGCTCTCCAAACAGGTGCCAATTAAATGTTGTTTACAGTTTCTACCTGAGTGATTGTGGCTTCTTGGTGTGATACCACGTGTTTAATGAGTCCTTGTTATTGGCATCTTAGGATCGCTATAAAAGTGAAGCCGGCACGCCGAGATCTTCATTCCTTGTCATCCAGAGAGTGAACTGCGACACGCGTTAAGCTCTGAGACAAAGTTCTTCTTCCAACAGTTTCCACTGTCTATTCGTCTTTCAAGTAAAGCCTGGTAAGTAACATGTTTCAATATTTCTTGAGAAAAAAAAACACCAGTAATCTTTTATCATGCTTTTCATTTCAGCTATGTTTTTGACGAGATTTAATTGAAATCGATACATTAAGAGGTAGTGTTTTGTCTTTTTCGACATAACGTCATTCCAAAGAATTTGTCGACCATCCATGAGAGTTTTGTGAGCAATGGATAATTACGCTTCAGCGTATTTCTTTGGTACTATTTCACAAATTCAAGCACTTCGATAAGTAACCTTGCTTATTCTTTTCGTCAGTACTGTCCTAATTACAATATTCATAAATTTGTCCCATTACTTTGACTTCAAAAACGAATGTCTTGTCTTATTCTTTCCAGAACCATGCTGTCCTGCAATAACTGTGTGGCAGACCTGTTGACTTTGCTGGTCGTCCTGCCAATCCTAACCTCAGCATCTTTGCCTGCAAGACCCGTCCCTTTGATGACATCTCACGGTCAAGTCACAGGAGTGAGGCGGAGTATAGACATCAATAAGAAAGTTGATGTCTTCTACGGGATCCCCTTTGCACAACCTCCACTTGGTGAGCTCAGGTTCCGAAGACCTGAACCAATGAAGCCTTGGCGAGGTGCAAAAGACGCCACTCAAAAACCTGATAGCTGCTGGCAAGCTATGGACACGAGTTTTGACCAATTTGCTGGCGTGGACATGTGGAATCCAAACACACCTATGAGTGAGGACTGCTTGTACTTAAACGTTTGGCGTCCAGTTTCCCGGTCTGAACGGCCTAAAGCGATTATGGTGTGGATTTTCGGAGGTGGATTTTACTCTGGGTCCACCTCTCTGGACATATATGACGGGACTCAGCTGGCTGTTCAAAATGACGTGATCGTTGTGTCCATTTCCTACAGAGTTGGACCTTGGGGCTTTCTTTATCTGGGCACAGATGATGCGCCAGGAAACATGGGTCTACTTGATCAACTCGCAGCTCTACAGTGGGTCAAAGACAATGCAGTGAATATGGGTGGATCGCCTGATGATATTACCTTATACGGAGAGAGTGCTGGAGCCGCCTCTGTCGGATTCCATTTGCTGTCGCCATTGTCAAGGGATACTTTCACATATGCCATCATGGAAAGTGCCTCTTCTCTGTCGCCCTGGGCACTTCAAGAAAACTCCGATGCAAAAGAGAGAGCAGTGAAACTTGCTACGATCTTCAACTGTTCCACTGCTACAAATGAAGATATGGCCAAATGCCTCAGAAATGTTGATCCACAAGCTCTATCTAGTAGTCAGTGGATTTTACCTAGTGTCTACATGGATGCCACCAATGCCCCTGTTGTTGATGGCTATTTCTTGCCTGACCATCCTATCAACTTATTCGAGAAAGGCGAAGTGAAAAATACAAGTATCTTATTGGGTGTCAATAAAAACGAGGGTATCTACTTCAATGTATACGGCTTTCCAGAACATTTCCCACTAGAAGGTGACGGCCAGCTGACAAAACACCAGTTTGAAGAAATCTTGCTAAATATTGTGGGCCATGACCATCATCTGTTTGAGAAAGTCAAGAAACTGTATTTAAACAACCAGAATGTCACTTACACCGATGTCATTGACGCAGTGAGCGGGGACACCCTTTTCAAATGTCCAGTGGTAGACTTTGCCAGCATGTACGCTCAGTTGGGCAATAAGGTTTATATGTACAGCTTTGAACATCGAGTGAGCACGAACCCTTGGCCAGAATGGTTGGGAACGGCGCATGGATACGAGATTGAGATTGTCTTTGGCTTGCCACTCGCTCCAGGCTCAGTCTACACGGAGGAGGAGAAAATCCTCAGTCGTCAAATCATGGATCTGTTTACAGAATTTGCCAAAACTGGGTAAGTTACTTATACAGTCACATTTCCTTTCTAATCATATTAGATTAATAGTTATTTCTAAATTTCCAGAAAGTATGGAAAACTTAAGGTTCTTGCAGTACCATTGTTTCATTTGCTGCTTGTTTTAAGCAAATAATTAGTGGGATTTTATGGCGTACGTTTACTATATTTCTTGCCTTTGAATCTTCTTTGTTTACTTTACCTTCATTGATACTGGGCGTCAGACATAATACTTACTTCGTCATCAGATAGTTTTTAAACATGCTAACCCCATTAATTATCGATACAATCGTTATCATATTGTAACACCTTGCCCGTATCGTGATGAACGGGCAGGCTCAGCTGGCGCACAGCTAAATGATTGCATGGTCACAACTTTCTTTTTTGACTCGTTAACCTAAATACAGTAGGGCTGGGGGGAGCAAAACAAGAACAGATACACAGAAAACGCCCCCCCCCCCCCCGTTTCCCACTGAATCATTGCGCCTCTTCATCTTAATTGAAATGTATACATTATTAAGTATGTCGTTTTTCATGTCTATTCGACAGAGACCCTAACAGAAAGAGTATTGAGGTTTGGCCAGAATATTCCCCTTCCCAAGAGTTCGTTGTCATCGATACCAATGGATTCAGAGTGGAGCACGGCCTCCGGTCATCTGAGTGTGCTTTCTGGGCCACTGCTTCATCGTCACAGACAATAGGTGAGGACAGTTACTTAACATTATCTGGAACAATAAAAGTACTGATAAAAGATAGTGTCAGAAAACGGCAGCACGTTTGCATATGAAGCTGAGAATCTGGTTTATCCCAGCTTTAATAGAATACTATAAAGAAGAACCCACTTGTACTTGTAAAATACAGTCAGTAAAACCAAACAAAAGACTATGACCTGGCAGCAGCTACAACTAATATAAAGTTGATGCTGCAGAATCTCCGATCGTAATCTTGTGACTTCAAAAGTAGAAAAAAAAATCAAATATAGGTATAATTTATGCCGCACATTCAGTAACAAAACGCTGAGAACGCCACATTTTAGCGTAAGCTCCATAATTTTGAATCTCAAATGTTGCCACTAATAATACCCGCACATGGCTTATAATGGCGGTAATTATTACGGAATCAATGTAAAGTGCACTGGATGGTCTTTTGATGTCCTTGCGTGGCGTACTCTTTGTTATTATAACATAAATGTGTCCAATTATACAGCCGTCAGCGATTAACGGACAGATCAGATAAACATGGAGGGAGCACAAATCTTAGGTAGTGATTAGCAAAAGTGGACTTATGTCATTTTGTTTTGCTGCAACTCCATCAAAGATATTAGAAAGGTTATCTCGCGCGTCATTCTCGACTCTACTTACGTTTAAAAGCTTGACTTGTGTGTTGGCGAAGTTATATCATTATACACTGTAATGAAATAATCATATACGGTAGGAGAAACTTTCAAGTGAAGACAATACAACGTTTATTTTCCCCGAGAGACAAACTTCTGTGGAATGTCTTTCCAAGCTTTTACCTTTGCATGTGTTTTCCTTGCATCCCAGATAAAAATCTTGAAGAAGCTGGAAGCTAATTTTTGTGTTTTTTGTTCTTTTTCCTCCAGATGCTGCGGTCGAAATCTCTATTCCAGATCGATTTGTGTTAGAGCATGACAGAGGATTCTTGAGTCAAGCCTTCGGCACCTTTAGTCAATAACTTAAAGCCACCGTGAATCCTGCTGCATTACACATGACATAATGATGATCTCAAGTCGGAGACAACGCTGAGTTCTTCAACTCCCAACTCCCTGTTATATATACATGACATTTTGACTTTGTTTCAAATATCCAGTATTGACATTCTTCAAAACATGCAAGAATTTTTTTTTCCTATCCCCTTCTCTACATATCACTGGCCCTATCATGAAACCCCGTAAGTGCAAGGGACATAATTTTTCCGGTTGGGGGGGGGGGGGGGGGAGGGGAGGGGGGGGGAGGGGGGAATATATCTGTTTTACTTCAAATTTATTTCCTATCTTAAATATGTTTTTTGTTATGTCCAAAAGAAACATTTGAAATATTGTATTTTCCTTTATAATCAATAGAAAAAAAATATAATTCCGTCAATCAGTTTGGGGAATATTTGGCGAAAATAGCAACAACAAAAGCAGTTGCCATCTGCTAATACACTTGTGTGATTCCATAATAAAACCTGTCATATCCTTTCATCAGTCTATCTCTCATCCTACCCGCTCTCATTAGTATCCCACAGGGTTCTGACCTTATCCTTTATGACTATGCACGGTGTATTAACCTTTATCTTTTTGGAAATTTGTAAAAAAAATGCCAATCCTTCTCTCTTTCTGACATTCTCTGAAACTGGAATTTCTCTCTCACTGCACCTTTCAATAATATTATTCCCCATTTGGCTCAGGGTTCTCAGCCCATGCTCTGAATAATTATCCCTTTTGGGTTTCCCGTAATTAATCATTTACGCGATTTCTATCTTGGCTTTCGTCTGTCAATTTCTTTCTCTTTTTGTTTGTTTTTTTTATCATCTGTGACATGCTTCCATTCATGTTACTTAACAGTACGCCATATTGCTATTCATTATTCATGATGCAATGAGCATTTTCCTATGATCTCATTATATAACAAAGACCTGAACCCAAATTTGGACGTTAATGTCTCTGAGATTAAGAAAATTTATCAAAATTATTTTTGGTTTGACGGGGATGGGAAAATGGGGAATAGGTCATTTTGGAGCACGGTCAGCATTATTTGGAAACCACCGATGCAAGATAATTGTAATAAGGTTGTTTTCGATATAGAATCTGAACTTGCTGGATAAGTTCAGAAATAATAATATGTTATATTAGAGTTGGATAACAATTGTACAGATTTTGTCAGAAATTGACTATTGTATGTTTTATATTGAACAATGTTCTCCGCGCCACTGTAAATTCACATGTAAATTCATATGCAACGTAATGTTTTTGTGTGACTGAGCATTTCATTGTATACATAGCGTGTACATGTTTACATTGAGGCTGGTGTTGCATGATGCTATAGAGAAAGGGAGAGAATTTGTGGAGAATTGCATTACGTCATGGGAGTTTAATTAGTTGTTAATGCCTTGCGCTTTTAACCACCCCCACCCCTCCCCAAGCCCCCACCCCACCCCTAACAAAAACGTTCTCCAGTTTGAGCCTCACTTATGGAAGTGTGACTGGTTTAATTAAAAAGTATTGCACATTAACACATAATTACACTTTTTTTAAAATTAACTTACGATTTACATATCAGTGTAAATGTTGTTATTTTTTTTTTTTCAAAATTTTCCTGCCAACTAGTGGAAGTATAATATTAAATCCCAAACTTAACCTTCCCCCCCCACACACACACACACAAATCCACCCCCTCCACCCCAAAAATGGTTCCGTTTCTGTCAAGTTGTGCTTGAATATGTATCATATCATAAGGTTTTGCATTTTTGTTTTCTGAAAGACTGGGAGAAAAGTAGTGAGTGAAAAGTTTTGATATACTTGTTGCAGGCCTTCTCACACTACTCACCAGGAAGAATATGTAATACATAACATCAGCCCGCATGCTTACATATGTATAAGCATTGTTTGTTGTTAAACATTTTTGACGCTTATTTATGTGATTTGTCAGCGAGGTTCCCCCCGGTGGAGAAAACCATCGTTGACGACTGTTTGTTGCATGAAATAACTGGAGTTTTTGCTATATTTGTTTTTCACTTTGTTTTTTTCTATTGCCATGTTGCCTTATCCTGCCATTATGTTGCCATGTTATACACATCTGTTGAGATACATGGACACAATAAAACACAGCTACTGAGGAATTTATATATAAAATGCCTTTTTGGTTGGTTGGTTGGTCGGTTGGTTGATTGATTGTTGGTTGATTAGTTGATTAGTTGGTTGGTTGTTTGGGTAGTTATTTGATTGGTTGGTTGGTTGGTTGATTGGTTGGTTGGTTGGTTGGTTGGTTGGTTGGTTGGTTGGTTGGTTAGTTGATTGGTTGGTTGGTTGGTTGGTTGGTTGGGGATGGGGAGAGTTGGTTGGCTGACTGGCTAGCTGGGTTTTGATTGTTTGGATGGGTTGACTGGTTGGTGGGTTTGTTGGTTGGTAGGTTGGTTGCCAGGTTGGTTGGGTAATCCGTCGGTTGGTTGGTTGGATAGCTGGCTGGTTATTTGGGTGAATGGCTGGTTGGTTGGTTGATTGGATGGTCGGTGGGTTATTAATTGGTTGGATGATTGGGTGATCGGCTGGTCGGTTGGTTATTCGGTTGATGATTGGTTGATTGGTTACCTGCCTTTTTTCCATAGCGTAAGAAAAGGATATTTACGGAAAGAAGACTGAAAACTGAACTACATCCTGACTTAACACGTATGAAAATAGTGTTGATATAATATGCAGCTTTGAACATGGAGTGAGTACGGTACATTATTCTTGGCCAGGGTGGTTTGTGTGTGTGTGGGGGGGGGTCTTACCTCTCTCTGTAACAAATACCCAATGTTATGCAAACACAAAAGCCTGCATTTCAACTCATTATCATATATCATTTAGCCTTCAAAAACCACCGGCAATGTCCTTGCCAGTCAAATGTTATCAGGGGCGTATTCATGGTGGTGAAAGTGGGGCACGTGCACTTGGCTCCAAGGGAGGGTGGGGTGGGTGAGCATTTTCATGGTTGAAAACTGAACAAGAAAAATAAACATAACTACCCAGCGCTCATGGGTCCATTTTCTTTTCCAATTTGCCATTAACCTAATTACACTTCTAATTACACCCTTAATTACGTGATTACATGCGAACACTATTGTACACACATGTGAGCAGTGTATCTGGCGAAATCGGGCTAAGGGTGAAATTGTGAAACTTCTTTAAAAAAAATCAATTTAAATATTTCTAAAACGATTTCAAACAAAATATTTTAACTGAATACAGAAAAATGGCTAATCTTTCATTTTATAAGCAAATCTCAATTTCCATAGAAAAAAAAAATCCCCTTTTGCAGTGGTTTTGTCGGGGATTTGGTCTTTTACCTTAACCCCGATTTTGCCATATCCACCGACATATTAAAAGGATTTATTTCAGCTGTGATTGTTGATACAATTGCTTACACATGTTTTATCTGATAATTAGGCCTACTTCCAATAACAGTGTAATAATGATAATCATTTTTGTAAATGGCGTGGGCCTTTAGCGACACTTACTGAAGCAATTAATCCGTAATTCTATGAGAAATTATTTCCACAACAGTGGTGCAGTATGAGCTGTGAATGTGCTTTCATGTTTCTGATACAGAAGGAAAATACATGCAATGCATTTAATTATAAGCTAGGAGCAAAATGTTCCCCCTATTGCAGTGGATATTTGAAAGTTTTGCAAATAGGTGCCGATTAAATACTGTTTGCATTTTTTGCATGGGTAAAGGGGTTTCATGGGCATGAAATCACGTGTTTACAGAGTGGCACAGAGAAGGGTTGTTGGCACGGAAAGAAATGGTATAAATTAAGTGGAACTGGCACTCGTGTCGTCCGGAGAGTGAACTGCGACACGCGTTAAGCTGTGCGATAAAATTATTCTGCCAACGATTTGCCTTGTTCATTCGTATTTTTAAGCTTCACGTGGTAAGTAAAATGTTTCAACACTTCTTTAAAAAAGAATAGTTAATTTTTCCACACTTCTTTTAAAAGAAATATTTATCTTTTCAACACCTTTTAATAGCTATACATTCAAAACTTCTTTAAAAAGAAATAGGTATATTTTCATTTAAAAGATGCTTTTTTTTTTTTTTTGCAAGCGTTAATTGGATCGGACCCATTAAGACAGATCTACTTAAATAATGTCGAGCCAAAGTTTAAAATCCTTTAGAACGAACTCTATTTCTATTTTACTCATCAAAGCATTTTGATAATTAGCTCTACCTCTTCTTTACGTCCAGCCTATATTGTTCTGGCTGGTCTACTTTACAAAATTCTTTCTAGATATGTAGAAACACAGCCTGAGAACTTTACGGATGAAACAATTTTATACCGAATTCTCAATTCTAATTCGTGAAATTTTAAATTGGTGATGCTTTGAATATCAGGTTGAGATAAGATTAAAACGTGAGAGGGTGCAACCTGTCTGTTATGGTGCTTACACGCCATTAAACCCAAACTGAATGGATTTATGAAACGAATATGTCTTGCCTTATTCTTTCCAGAATCATGTTGACCTTTGTGGCAAACCTGTTGACTTTGCTAGCCGTCCTGCCAGTCATTAACTCAGCATCCTTGCCTGAAGAGCCTGTCTCTTTGATGACATCTCACGGTCAAGTCACAGGAGTGAGGCGGAGTGAGGGCACAATAAAATATGTGATGTCTTCTATGGGATTCCTTTCGCACAACCTCCCCTTGGCGAGCTCAGGTTCCGAAGACCTTTGCCAATGGAGGGTTGGCAAGGTGAAAGAGACGCCACTCAAAAGCCCAACAGCTGCTGGCAGGCTGTGGACGAAATGTTTGATCAGTTTGAAGGCGTTAACATGTGGAATCCACATACACCTATGAGTGAGGATTGCTTATACTTAAATGTTTGGCGTCCAGTTTCCGAGTCTGAACGGCCTAAAGCAATTATGGTGTGGATTTTTGGAGGTGGATATTACTCTGGGTCTACCACTTTGGATTTGTACGACGGGTCTCAGCTGGCTGTTCAAAATGACGTGATCGTTGTGTCCATTTCCTACAGAGTTGGACCTTGGGGCTTTCTTTATCTGGGCACAGATGATGCGCCAGGAAATATGGGTCTACTTGATCAACTCGCAGCTCTACAGTGGATCAAAGACAATGCAGTGAATATGGGTGGGTCACCTGATGACATCACCATATACGGAGAGAGTGCTGGAGCCGCCTCTGTCGGATCCCATTTGCTCTCACCACTGTCAAGGGACACTTTCACATATGCCATCATGGAAAGTGCCTCTCCGCTGTCGCCCTGGGCACTTCAGGAGAACTCCGATGCAAAAGAGAGAGCAGTGAAACTTGCTAAGAACTTCGACTGTCCCACTGCTACAGATGAAGAGATGGCTGAATGCCTTACAAATGTTGATCCGGAACTTTTGTCTAACGGGCAGTGGATTTTACCTACTGTCTACTTGGATGCCACCAATGGCCCTGTTGTTGATGGCTATTTCTTGCCTGACCATCCCATCAACCTACTAAAGAAAGGAGAAGTGAAAAACACAAGTATCTTATTGGGTGTCAATAAAAACGAGGGTATCTACTTCAATGTATACGGCTTTCCAGACGATTTCCCACTAGAAGGTGACGGCCAGCTGACAAAACACCAGTTTGACAGAATCTTGCTGAACATTGTGGGTGATGACCTTAACCTGTTTGAGAAAGTCAAAAAACTGTATTTAAACAACCAAAATGTCACTTACACCGATGTCATTGACGCAGTGAGCGGGGACACCCTTTTCAAATGTCCAGTGGTAGACTTTGCCAGCATGTACGCTCAGTTGGGCAATAAGGTTTATATGTACAGCTTTGAACATCGAGTGAGCACGAACCCTTGGCCAGAATGGTTGGGAACGGCCCATGGATACGAGATTGAGATTGTCTTTGGCTTGCCACTCGCTCCAGGTTCAGTCTACAAGGAGGAGGAGAAAATCCTCAGTCGTCAAATCATGGATCTGTTTACAGAGTTTGCCAAAACTGGGTAAGGCGCTTACATGGCATATGTCCTCTTTCGATATCTCTGGTTTACTGAAGTTTTAGACACGCTGACCCCATTAAATGTCGACAATCATTATTACACTGTAACAACCTGCTCACTTCGTGTTCGTCAGGCAAGCTCAGCTGGCGCACATCAAAATCATTACATAGTCGCCTTTGTTTTGCAGGACTCATTAACCTAGATACTGTGGGGCGCAGGTTTAATGATTGGGGCAGGAAAACAACAACACATACACAAAAAGTGCTAACAAAACAGTCCTCTCACCCCCAGTCTCACCTTTTCCCTCCCAACCTGGTTCATCTTGATTGCATAGCCGACTTATCACACACGTCGTTTTTCATCTTCATTCCACAGAAATCCCAATAGTGAAAACCAAGAAATTTGGCCAGAATACGATGCTGCATCTCAAGAATTTGTTGTTATCGATACCAAAGGAGTCAGGGTGGAGCACGGCTTAAGGTCAACTGAATGTGAATTCTGGGCTACTGAGTCATCGCCGTAAAAAAAAAAATGTGAGTACAATTCTGACCCCCAAACAAGTTGCTGTAGTCGGGTAGTGCAGTAAAAGATTGACAGAAACTCTTTTGAGAGAAATCCATCAATATCAGAAAATTTCCAAAGTTGTTCTGCCCAAAGTTAAACCCCAGACCCCATCTCTAACTCTAACCATGAACATTTGTAAAATAGAACTGGAGCGTCCGTGAGACTGTCATCTCTTAACAAAGAAATGTGATAACGGTGTAGGAACGATAGGAAACCTGAATAGTCAATTCAGTTTCATGGCCGGGTGTAAAATGACGTCGGAAAGATAGAAGTCTCAGTATTTTTTTTTTTCAAATGTTTAATATTCAACGGTAATGTACGGCAGCAGAACCCTTAAGCAATGAGCTGAGAAATTCGGTTTATTCCAGTGTAAGCGCAGATGAAACCACCTATAAGATGCAATCAAGCAGGGACGTAAACATGGTGGTGGACATGGGGATCGGCATTTTAATTTGTATAAAATTTTGTTCCATTTTCTGTTTCTGAGTTAAGGTAATGAAAAGAATAACAAAAATTGGTAAAGTAATTGTATTTTTTGTGTATTTGTTTTCTGTATACTTCTTTGATCCCATTTGCGAGATTTGGTCCCGGTGTAACAGGCCAAAATATACCCCCCGCCCAGAGTATACCCGGGGTTAAACTGGCCTAGCCCAGAATATCCCCCGGGGTATATTCTGGGCTAGGCCAGTTTATACCCCGGGGTTACTTTGGGCTAGGCCAGACTATACCCCCCCATTCCAGATTATACCCCCTGCTTTTTCTTTAAAAACAAGTCAAGACCACAGTTTATTTCAGCCTGTTCTTCATCACTGTCATCAGATATCATATTAAGACATACATGAACACATTCTTGACACCAACAAGTCATAATGCAATTTAGAGAAAATAATAATAACAGTTTATTTCAGCCTTAGTTTACTTTGGTGTACATACATAGGCCTACATTCTCGACTCCTGTAAATCATGATACATTTTAGAAGGAACAAACATGCCTTAAAATGCATTGATATACAAAAGAGTTGAGTATCCATTCAAACTGACATGATTAGACTTCGGCATTAATTTCACTCGTGAGTGTTGATGATATTATTATTATTATTATTATTTTGATAGTTAGTTGGCCATGAGTAAAACATGCATTGTATTTTTTGTTACAATGATGTAGGGAGAAAAGGCCAGAAAAGAACACACAGAAAAAAATAATAATGATAATCCAACTGACAGATAGTGCAATTCCATCATCCAGCAGATATAAAACTAAATAGGCACTTAATGTTTGCGACTGATGAACTCCACCTGTCCAGATCCACTTGAAACGTTACAGAATGCTAACCAGTAATAATGATAACAATAAGAACACGAAATCATGTTATTTACTCTTGAAAATATAGAGAAATATCAATATCAGAATCATCATCATCATCTTGGAAATTGCAAAGATATGAGAGGGAGTGTAAAACTGGCAGCGTATGCCTACAAATCATTCTAGAATTTATAAGCAGCAATGTATGTGTATCAACTATATATAAAAAACGTGTTAAATCTTTTCAAATATTCAAGTAGAACTGGACAGAAAGCTTTAGTGAAATACTAAATAGCCTTGACAGTTGTGTAGGCCGACAGAGTAAGTCCACTGAGACAAAAGTAGTGCATTATAAAAGGTAATTAGATCTATAGCATGTTGAGGCAAAATTCGATGGATCATGTTACATTAACAGTATTTCTTGTCAGTGAGTATCATTTTTTGATAGGTTATTTGTAGAAAGATATACATTTCATGTACATTACGGTTTAAGACACTGGATTAGTTTGCAAGGTATTTGAAAGACTGAACTTATGTGTTATAACTTATAGTGAGTAAGGGAATGTCACTCGCGAGTGAAATGAAATAAAAATAAAAAAAGAAAAGACCTTGTCCGTCTTTACCTTCCTAATCTTAACGCGTCCCTTGCCAAGGGATTTAACAACTGTGTATTTGTACACAAAAAAATATTTAAAATGACTTCATTTTTATGAGTCCGTTAATTATTTCATCCATTGGGATGTGTATGTCAGTGCCAAACAAACAGTACCGTGCAAATTTTACTCAATGGCAATCAACTACAAAAACAACTACAACATGCCAACGAACGTGAGTGACACTAATCCAGTGCCTTAAACCATGAGCTACATAAAATGTATACATTTCTACAAATACGCTATCAAAGAATTTACTAACAAGACATGTTCATGCAACATGATCCATCGAATTTTTGCCATAACATACTATAATTACTTTCTGCAATGCACTGTTGTCTCAGTGGATTTAATCTGTCATTTTACATGACTATCAAAGCTACTTCGCTAAAGCTTTCAGTCCAGTTCTACTTGGATAGTTGAAAAGATTTAACACATTATTTTTTACATGTACTTGCACATATATTACATATATTATTGCTGCTTATAGATTCTAGAATGATGTGTAGGTCATTTTTATATTCCCTCTTATCTTTGTATTATTCCAAGATGATGGTGATTCTGATATTGATTATATTCTCTTTATTTTCAAGAGTAAATAAGATGATTTGGTTTTCTTATTGTTATTATTGCATATTACTGGTTAGCTTTCTGTAATGTTTCAAGTGGATATGGACAGGTTAAATTCATTATGTGAAACAATTTTAGTATGTATTTAGTTTTGTGTGAAATATTTAATGTTTGCTGGTTGATGGAATTGCACCATCTGCCAGTTCAGCTGTTAAAATGTTGTTGTTGTTTTTTTCTCTATGTATTCTTTTCTGGCCTTTCTCTCTGCATCAGTGTAACTTTGTATATAGATCTAATTGTTCCGACATATCAAGCACATTTCTTATTTTCAAAAATTATAATAAGATTCAGATAACTTTACACTTATGAGTCTTATAATTAGTTCATACCTTGCCACTAAGTATATGTTAGTGGTGCCAAACAAAAAAAATACAATACATGTTTAACTCATGGTCAACTAATTATAAAAAAACCAGAACAATAATAATACCAACGGACACAAGTAAAATTAGTGTTAAAGTTTAATCATATCAGTTTCAATGGATTTTCAATCCTTTTGTAAATCAATGCTTTTTAAGCATGTTTATGTCCTTTTAAATGTATCATAATTTACAAGAGTCAAAAATGTATGCTTCAATATGATATCTGATGACAGTGATAATGAACAATTCAAACTAAAGTTGAAATAAACTACGGTCTTGACTTGTTTTTAAAAAAAAGTAGGGGGTATAATCTGGACTGGGGGGGTATAGTCTGGCCTAGCCCAAAGTAAACCCCGGGGTATAAACTGGCCTAGCCCAGAATATACCCCGGGGGATATTCTGGGCTAGGCCAGTTTAACCTCGGGTATAGTCTGGCGGGGGTATAATCTGGCCTGCTACACTGGCATTGTCCAGGATAATAAATTATTTATTACTTTTAGTTCTAGGTGATTGTGATGAAGCTGCTTCGCTTTGTCCGTTCTTTTAGATTTATTTTGTTGTTCTTTCTTTTGTCTTTTTTTTAAATTGCGTACCCCATGCAATGCCGTGAGCACTCCATCAGTATTTGAGGCGAAGCTTGTTATAAGAATGGCAGTAATCTGCGCACTGCATAGTTTAAGTAACTGTTCTGCCCTGAAAATAGTACCTGACAAAAGGCACCACTTCAGGCAGAAAGGAATCAGCACGAAAAGTTAGGTTAAATTTTTTAGTTTGTAATAGTAATATTTTTATACAGAAGGAGAATCTTACAAAGAAAAGACAATTTGTTTTCTTCTTGTTCTTCCTTCTCTTTCTTCTTCTTAGTTTCCTCTTGTACCCTCGGGTTGTCGAGGGAAATGTAGGTTATCTGTGTGTGCGAGGGACTTAGTGGCTGGCAGGGATTATGACATTGTCGTGTTCTGTACACGTCCCCGTGATGTCATTACTCCAGAATCTGCACCGACGCCCTCTGGGTTATCTGCTTTTTGAACACAACTATCTTTTTTTCTCCTGAGACAAAATTTTGTGGAATGGCTGTCCAAACTTTCAACTTTGCATGTGATTTCTTCAACTTGCATGTCCAAACTTTCAGCTTTGCATGTGATTTCTTCAACTTTGCTTTAAAAAAAAAAAACTTGAAAAAGCTGGAAGCTAATTTTTATATATATATTTTTTTTTTTTTGTTCTCTTTTTTTTTTCCAGATGTTGCCGTCGAAGTCTCAATTTCAGGTCGATTTGTGGCAGAGCATGACAGAGGGTTCTTGAGTCAAGCTTTCGGCGCCTTTCGATAATAAAGCCAACGTGTCTCCTGCTGTACTACACATGACATAATGATGATCTGAAGGCGGAGAAAACGTTGACGTCTTTCTCCACTCTCTCTGTTACATAATACTATGCATGAAGTTTTGTTGCATACACTCAGTATTAATAATCTTCCAAACATGCAAAAACTTTCTTCTCATTGCCTGTTCTTTTCATAGGGGCCGTCCCTAAAGTGCGCATACACGATTTCAGCGATTGTTAATACCCCTCCCCCCTACTGACTCCCCCCCCCCCCCACCTCCACCCCCTCCTTTTCATTCATTACCATAACTGAAGAGTGTAGGCTACATACACTACCCTTCCCAAGTACCCCTTTCACATGTTGGGGGCAACCCGTCCCTCCCCCACCCCACCCTACCCCACCCCCACCCCGGCTCTCCCACATATGACTGGGCCTCCCTTTGCACGGCCCCATCTCGATGGGTCCACCCAGAATATTTCAACATGGGTCTGATTTCTGACAATCTCACTGGTTTAATCAAATAGTATTTTTATACTTTTACTAATAACATATTATTATGTTTTAAAAAATGTATCTGTGACTTCCATGCCTCGGCAAAAGCTTTTTATTTTTGTACCAACAAAATAATGCAGGTCCAAAGTTTATTGGACTTTTGTTGTTATTTTTTTTGTTTTTTCTCCATTTACTTTCATTTGATTTTCGATGCCACATTGCCTTATTGTGTCTTTTTCTTGCCATATTATATAAATAATATATGGTAATACGCATGGACGCAATAAACACAACCACTGAGTAATATAGTGAACTTTCGGTCGGTTGATTGGTTGGTTGGTTGGTCGATATGTTGGCCGGTCGGTCGGCTGGTTGGTTGGTTGGTTGGTTGGTTGGATGATTGGTTGGTTGGTTCGTCGGTAGGTCAGTCCGTTGGGTGGCTGATTGGTCGGTCGGTCAGTCGGTCGGTCGGTTGCTTGGTTGGTTTTTGCTTGGTTGCTTGGTTGATCGGACAGTCTGTTGGTTGGCTGGGAAAACAACAACAGTAAAAAAGGAAAACATGTTTCTCTGGCTTTCGTCTTTGTCCCTGTTTAGAACTGTTTGAGAAATTAATTTTAAAATTGTACAGTCTTGCCCTTTTCATCTTCAATTAAACCACTACATAAACATGTGTGATAAGATTGAGTATTACACTTTAAACACTTAAGTACCCTTCTTTCGTAGCCAATTTTCAAGAGATTCCTTTAGTGTTTTCTTTTATTTTGCCATCACTCGGGTAATTTATTTTTATCTATCTGGATTTTTGTATCTTGTATACTTCTTTAATCCCAGTTGGAATTCGCTTTAGTGTCATTTGCAACCAGTTATTAGACGCGTCGTCGCTACAGTGCAGCGCCAGTCTGCATGTTGTTGTTGTTGTTGTTTCGAGTGGGGGTGGGGGGGGGGGCGAGTTGGGGGTGTTTGGAGGGAGTGCTTGAGGTAGATTTTATTTAATTTTGCCCGGGCGGCGGCCTGTTGTGCCTGCTCTCCTGGATTTCCAACTGCCGGGGTATCTTTAACGTTCGCAACGTGCACACGGGCCCTCCGAGTTTTTCGTCCTTATCTGGGAAGACTAGGTGCTCGATCCTAACTAGCATAGGATCAGGGACAGGGAAATATGGGAAAAATCCCAAAATTCCAACATACCTGCACCGACCCGAATTCGGAGTTATGCCTCTGGTCATTATGGTATACATAATGATAACGTATGCAAATTGTTTGCAATTAATGTGTCACTGTCGAAGCAGTTTTACATATGCATGCGATCTACTTACATAATAATTATGATTAAAAATAATAGAGTCGAATAATGAGATTAATTTTCATAAATGGCCTGGGAATTGTGCAATATTTACCGAAGCAACAATCTACAAACTTCTATTCGAAATTTTCCCGAGCGCTGTATCAATTACATGTATTGTTGTTTTTTCAGCACAATGGTAATACGTGAAAGGCCGAAAAAAAAAAAGTATAATTCAAACAGCTGTGGCCGGTTTCATGAAAACTGCCCAGCCCATCGGACAAATGTTGGTGCCTAAACGGTCTGGGTGCGCCCAACTGGGCGGGTACTTGATGTAACCTAAGGACGCGTTTCATGAAATGTACCCATACTTGTGCATAAGAGAGGGCACTTACTCAGCTGACAGTTACACACTTGTTTTTTTAGAAGGGGGCATCATGTGGCCTGTGTTGAACTGCGGTGGAACTCATTCACCGCCACCGTTAAACGTTCTCGTTACTTAGCGTCATGTAAATTAGGATAATCCAATCGTAACTCGTTTTAAGAAACAATAAATCAATCAGAAAGACTACACATTGTGTTCCGACTGTGAGAATACGACTTGGCAAGTGCATGCGATTAGAGAGATTTGGCAGTTAGAAACAAGCCTTGAGTAATCATGAAAAATACTGTGCGCTGTCTCAGTCTCGGCGGCTGGAGGTGAAATGTGAAATTGGCTCAAAATGCTGACCTTCATTAATCATTGAGTAGGAGCGGAAAAGAAAGAAAAGGGTGTGTTCGTATGCACGGGGATGATGAATACAACCAAAATATAACCGTGTGGTGTGGGAAAAAAAACAATTGAATCGACCTATGGCGAACGGAAAGGGGCTCGGTTGATTCGAGCGGACGAATAGATGTAACGAAGAAATCGACGCACAATAATAATAATAATAATAATAAATGGCATTTATATAGCGCCTAACCCTGTTTGACAGACTCTAAGCGCTTTACAGAACTTATTTATTACAGAAACAACATGTCAACCACAGAGCAGAATGGAGCTGCCTGCGAAGCGCTCAACACACTGCACTGCTTCTTTCTCTCTCCCTTTCTCGCTCACTCTCTCTCTATCTCAAAGCAAATTGTAACGCTGCCTGTTAGGCGCAGTTCACAACTCACAACAGTTCACAGCTCACAGCAGTTCACAACTCACATCAGTTCACAACACACAACTCAAATAATATTTGAATATTTATTAATAACAATATATATATATGATTTTGTTGTTGCTGGTTTTGGGGGAGGGGGGGGGGGGTGATATGGATAAATTTTTAATCTATTAATTTCAATTGTCAATTTTGCCCGGGCAGCGGCCTTTCGGCCTGCTCTTTACCATTTCCAACTGCCAAGGTATCTTTAACGTGCGCAACGTGCACACGGCCCCTCCGAATTTTTTCGTCCTTATCCGAGAAGACTAGGTACTCGATCCTATCTCCCAATAGGACCAGGGACTTGAAAATATGAGAAAAATCCAATTTCCAACATGCCTGCACTGCCCGGGTATGTGGGAATGGATGAACAAAAAAAATAGTGTGAGGAACAAGGGAAAGTGACAGCATTTAAATGGAATTTAATTGACAAATTGCATGCAATTTAATAATCACAATAATAATTAAACCAATAACAATTGGAGGGGGGGAGGCACGGCATCTGATACAGCAAATTAGGGGGTTTCGAAAGGAGCGAGGAACATGACTGCGATTGTGCAGGGATAGAGGGAGCGCAGGAATAAAAGAATGAAAGAATGACCGAACAAAATGAGTACTATTCCACTGTGCCCGTCGTCTGCTAGAAGTGTGGCAGTGACGTAACGAGCCTTGTAGAAACACTGTGTGTGGGCTAAGTCCAGGCCGTAGCTGCGTGTAAACTGTGATTAGATCAAAATGCTGGCCTTCATTGTGTGGAATGGAGGAAAAGCAAGTAAATTATAATTGTTTGATGTGAGAAGAAAGTTGAATTGAATAGACCGATGACGAACCGAAAGGCGCTCGGTTGATTCGAACGGACGAGTAGATCTAATGAAGAAATCGGCGTGCATGTGTGAGAATGGATGAAAAAATTATTCTAAGGAACGAGGGATATCAAAAATGGATAGATGATACACAGTTTTGGCATTTTGAACCTAATATTATTGCGATTCACCCCCTATCGGTGTCCACTCACTCGCTACATCAGCGCACACCAGCCATGTTTAGGCTATAACCTAATTGATTTGGCCCTTGGACCTACTTGTTAGCTGTCCCAGGATCTGTGGCCCAAGTTAGTGTAAGATTCTGGAGGGGCGCATTTCATGAAAAAATTGAAACGTTGCCCAGCCGTGTCAAGTGCCCATGGGCCTGTTTCCGCCATATGTGGGAACTTTGCCAAGGGCGCTTTTCATGAAACCGGCCACTGGTTCGGGGCTAGGCTGCGGTACGTTTGGTTGTCGGAACAGCCTGGACATTGCAGTGTCTTTCACAGGTGTTTGTCTTTAAGAAAATCCAAATGCCCCTCCCAGGGGGCCAACAGCACTATGCTGAGGCCCCCGAGAAACAAAAGAACTCATCCCTCCCCCCATTCCCCGAAATGCGAAATAATCTTGATTTACGCAAGAAGGGAACAATTATCCGCACCATAATATTTTATCCACAGCCCAATGCCTGAGTCTACTTGTTCACACAGTATTCACCACAGGACAGTTTTTGTTTCTTTCGTTATCTTTTCAAGAGAGAGAGAGGGAGAGAGATTTCGGCGGATGAAAAAAAGAAAGTGAAACAAGGAATGAAAAGACATGAAAATGCCCAGATAAAAACATTTGCCAATTTACCCATCCCCGCCCTCCCCTCTCTCTCTCTCTCACTGCCGTGTTATTGAACACTGAAGCTGACATTATCACCGACAACTTTGCAAGTGGCGGCTTTAATTTAAGCCCACTTTAAAGGTCACACGTGCTCATTTAAAAAACGGTAATGCACGTGCGTTGAAAATACGAGGCGCAGTGGGTACACAACCCTCTGGGACACGTGTACCGTGTTGTGGCAACCATGGATTCAAATCTATTTCAGGGGATCATTAAAGCACCTTTCTCTGCCTCTTCGATATCTATTGTTATTCACGCAACGAGTTGGCTTGATTGTAACACTTAGGGTAAATTTTACTCATTTTTCCAGCAATTTCTATGCTTTGTACTGTATTAATTTGTTTAATCAGTTTTAAAACTCGTTCAATTTCAGTTTCTGAGGATCCAGTTTGTCTGTAAGTTGCGATTTGGATGAAACAGATGTATAAAAATCTTTTGTTTTGAAATAAAATAAAAAATGTTTGAGAAAAATCTGTAGACATGTATAATGAATAATGTCGTCTGTTTTTACAAAACCAAATGTCCTCAGGCAACATCAGCACAATGAGATGAGAAAATGTAAAGCAAAATCACAAAGTCAGTTTACAGAACGAATAAACAATGAAAGAGGCTGCGCTTCCGTATCTTGTTGCCTTGATACTTTAATTTTCATTGTTTTTTTCCCTTCCGCCTGTGCATATAAAAAGCCTAATTTTTCCTGTAGCCTAAATGTAACAATTAACTCTTTGTGTGCCATGAATTTTTCAATGTTTGCCGATACAGGAAGAAGAGAGTGGGGGAGATGAATGAAGATTAACTACGGCAACATCTATTAATAGAAAGTCAACTTTCTTTCTTCCCGAAACAAAATAGCCGATGTTATTATATCGGTGATTGGCACACAAAGAGTTAACCAGTGACTTACACAGATTGATCACCTTTGGGACCATCCATAAAGTATGTATGCTGGGAGGGGATTGTGTAAAGCCCACCGCACGTATGCTTTTCGGTAACGGTAATGAATTATGAAATTTTGTTCATTTTAAATGTTTTTTCAAAAAATAAGTTGTATGCAGGCCTACAAATCAGATACATTAATATTGAGACAATCAAAATAGTCTATAGATGCAAAGTGACATTTAAAGGTTCAGATTATCATGCCTATTATCATGGGCAATCAACATTTAAATAGCCGTACGCTCGTACCAAATTGGGGAGTGGGGAGGGAGTATGAATAATGTACATGGGGGAAAGGGGGGTTCAAAAATCGCCCAAATTGAGGGCCAGCACTTTATGGGTGACCCCTTTGTCAGAAAGGGCGTCAGGCTACATTTGTCACGATGACATCCACATCCAAACACTGTGATCGTTTCAATCCTTATCTGACATGGAGACAAAGAGTTGCTATATTTAACCTCTTTGCATGGAGACTAAATTAACACCGTCTAATGCCTTAAGGACAGCCTAACAATTGCATGAGTGAAAGAGTGAAAGGCATGATAGTATAGCCATCGAAAACAAGAACAGCTTTTTGCCCCCCCACCCCCCATTTGTTTTTCTTTATCTTTACCTTGATGCCCTACGTATATGTATGTGTTTATTTTGTCTAGTGTTGAAGCCACGACTGCCTGACACCAAGGAATTTTCTTCTTAGTGAGTCTGTCTAGAACAGTTGAGTATGGGGCGACTGTGACAGTGTCTCCCTGAGCTCTACATATGAATGAACACATCTGGTAAATTAGGCCTAAGGGCTACACAAGAATGGCATATCATAAAAACCACAGAAAAACTGTGGGGTCGCAGCAGGGTTATAAGCAAAGTCAAAATGAAAAGGTTGTAGGCTATGTTGCAAAACCCCGCGTGAGAAATAACACCCAAACACAAAGCAAAGCAAACTAAAGCGAAGACAGAAGATACAGAAAATTTTCGGCTTTCGCCTTTTTCAAGTGAAAAAAAAAAATAATGACTTCAAAGTACAAATTTCCAAAGTGAACGAAATATTAGTCAGAAAGAGATCACTTGTTTTAAAATTTATACAAGGCTAATCTTTCAGATTTGAATGTCTTGAGAAATAACACCATAGCAGAAGGGCATCAAAATTCTCCGCTTGTGTATTAGTTGTATTAGTGGCACAGCAGTAGTGGTGATCTTTAAATGCTTTTCAACTGTTCATTCCATGTTTATTTTAGAGAGATTCACAGTTTCCGGCTCAGATGTCATTACAATCGACGTGGATAATTATTAGGCCTATTGGGTTAATATTCAGTCTCGTTCGCAAATTTTGTAGTTTTGATAATAAATTTTGGGAGTAATTTCCCTTGACGCCGGTGACCAAAATGGACGCATAAAAATTAATTATCTGTTTGCAACTTGGTTTAGAACTCACAGTGAAATCAGTGGTGAAACCTAGGAATGACAGCCAGCACTAGGGGCCTTGTACCTTAATCCAGACACTGGTGTTTCCACAGGATTTTGTACAAAGTAATTGAAAGGCGTGCTCTTGATCTACAAACCCTTTTCATGGACACAGTTCCAGTTATCTAGTCTAGATCTAGATCTAGATCTAGGTCTAGATCTAGTCTAGATATCTAGATCTAGACAGAGATCTAGAGTAAAGTCTAAGAAGACTTTAGGGTAGTTTAATATTATTAAATTAGCAACTGTGCAGTGCATGTCGAACGACGGCACATACATGGGGAGGACTTCCGAATGCGTTCCATAGCTCGACAAGTGCATAGGCATTGTCAGATTGATATGTAACGACGTGAGGGTCTTGTCAGTTTGTATCATCGAGGCCGTAGGCCGATGTTCGTCTGTCCAGTCAGATTGACATAGGCCTATCAGGGAAAGCCGCTGGGGTGCTATGTATTGTTTTCACTCGGGCTATGGAACGCATTCGGAAGTCCTTCCCATAGGCCTACATGTGTAGGCCTACCATGAACGATGTTGAATTGATAGGGAGACAACAGAATTTACTTTATTGTTTTATAATGAGACACAAAGATACAAGTGCATGCGAGAAATGTGCGCCGTCAAAAGCCATGATTCAGGGATGGAACTGCTTCCGGAGGTGCGGAATTTTTTTTTCCGTCGTCATTTATCTCCACGCTATCAATATTTTGTCCGGCAAAAAAGTTAAATTTCGACAACACCGATATCATTACCGGAAAAAAAAAGGTGGCACTTCCAATCCTTTCGTTGTGTAGGTGTAGACTGCCCTACAGTCTGTCAGTTCAGCTCTTTCCTTTGCATTTGAGTGATATATCCAGCATCCGCAAAGAGAAATAACGTGATGAAACATTGAGTTTGATCGTTTTCGTGACTCATGAGTGATTTTCTGTTGGATTTATAACTGGTGAAGCCTGTGCGATGAAATTTAAATTTCAAGGCAGACACTGATAGTCATACTCATAGTCATGGTGGTCATCATTCAGATAAAAGTAGAGAACTAGACTCTAGACCTAGAGCTGCACTAAATGTGAGCGAGCCTCACAAACCTCAACGGAAGTCGCATTTTTGAGTTATGAATATCACCGTAAAGTATGAAATCTCATCTTTAATTTGGTGTAAAAATTATGGCAATGCTCTTTTTCCTCGCAAAGTTATGGCTTTTTAAAGACACCAACCCCCCGGTCAAAAACGGAAGCAAACATCCGAGAAAATCGCCATTAAAGATGGCGGAGCGATTTTCGCTTTCGGCAAGATGGGTGGCCTTCCTATCTCCCTCGCATCGGGTACTTGAAATTAACCTACGGCTTTGAAATTTTGCATGTCTATGCAATATAAATGATACATGCTATGTGAAAAGTTTGTGACAATAGGTTTATTAATTTTGAACTTATCGGGAGTTCAATGAACCCCATTACTGAAGTGATATTCGATGACAAAGGCAAAATTAAAGACATTAAAAGCAATATTTAGAAGCTGCTTTGAGACCTAATATTTTCACAGAATGCAGAAAAATAGCTGAACTTCAAGTATCGACGAAAATATAAAACTCGTTAAAAAATCGCATATTTGTGTTTCATCGCGATTTTCTCCGTTTGATCCAGTGCGACTTCCGTTAAGGTTTGTGGGGCTCGCTCACAAATCTAGAACCAGGCAAAAAAAGACTTTGTCAACATGGTGCAATGTCACTGTCAGAGTCACATGTTTTTCAAAATGTAGCCTTGACCTAGAAATAGAAAAAGATTACATCTAGGGTACGTACCTTTCTTTTCAGTGTTTCATTCAGGATGAATTGTGACTTGGGCGGTTAAAGATTGTCATCTGTGTTATTTAGAATATTAGACTATAATTAGTATAATATAAGTAGAGCTTGTAATTCGTTTAAAAAAAAAGAGGGTAGGGGGATTACCAAACGAAGTTAGATGATCTACCTTGCATTGGGTAGAGTTTAGCTAAACATTTAGATTATAAAGTCATTGATATATAATGATAATAAGCGATAGCTGTGTGTTTTGATTAGCATGTAAATTTTGCAGTGTAACCCAACTAGATCTAAAATACTTGGTCGTAGGAGACAAACTGATAAATGATCCGGGATCAAGATGGCACCTCATGTCATTCATACAAATCTTTTTATATCTCTAAGGACAGATTCCTGATGGTGTTATCGACATGTATTGTGGAGTCATCTTTTACATTCACGCGCGACCAGCGCTTGCCGGGAAAAGTTCAGGAAATTTTTTTGTGGCCTGGTTCCATCCCTGATGATTACTTGTTTTGTCCAGTAGGTGTTTCACTGTTTGTGAAAGGTTTTACAAACTTATAGTAGATGTAGAAATGTTTCCAGATTCGTGTAGAATAACTAGGATATCCATCTAGTGGTACAAAAACTGTTGCAGTGACGCACTCTAGGAAAGTCATTGGTATGCACAAAATACTTTAGAATTTAGTAACTGTGGTACATACATCACTGGGGAGGAGTTCCATATGAGTTACATGATAGGGATACCACAAGGACGCAACTTTTTGGAGTGTCCATGAGCGTGGGGTCGCAGGGGAGCAGTGCTCCCCCCCCCCCCCCCCCCCCCCCCCCCGGCGAGTTAGTCCTCTAGTTGGATGTTTTATAGTAAATGTGGGGCTCGGTGATTAACACTCAGGACATGAAATATATAATATATAGTATGCCTCACTGAAGTTCTGTAACTCATATGGTACTATACTCCTCCCCATTACTGTGACATGTATAAAGTGTTCTTTGTTCTATTTCCAGAGCAAGTATAAGTAGTATAACTAACTGATATTTGAAATTTTGCCTTTATGTTACAGCATTGATGTCAGTAATTCAGGTGTCCGTTATTGAAGTGATCATTTAGTTATAGGTTTGTTCACTGTCCAGTGTTCTGTCGCCATGTTGCTCGGTGCCTGCGTCTTCAGGTTTGGGTGATTTGGTCAAAATGATTTTCGGTTTCAGGTGGCTCAGTGGCTGGCATCAGTGAGTCATTCGGGATTTCCCCTTTCAGTTGACCTACTTTCCACTGAACTCTTCACTTTTCTTCACCAAATAACCTACTGTTAACGCCGTTCGTTTATAAACAATGAACAATATTTTGGACCTGAGCGAATCAGACGCACTTGCAAGTTTTGTTGTTGGAGATGCCAGGAACCAGGAATTGGAGGAGGTGTATGTAGCTGGGAGTGATGAGGAGGATGTTTTTGAACTGCAATGCGATGTTGATGATTATGAAGATGTTGATGAAACACCAGCGACTGTGGTCAACATCGGACAGTCCCCGTGGAGTGATGGTGTATGTCAGCCCACCGTGCCTCAGTTTAGGGGCAATCCTGGGCCTACCTTCATACTCCCCAATGAGGCGACACCCTTTGATTATTTCAGAGAGTTCGTCACGGCCGACCTCATGCAGCTGATTGCTGACAAAACCAATAGGTTTGTACCCCCCCAGTTTGCCCCTCCCTCCCCTCTCTCTCTCTCTCTCTCTCTCTCTCTCTCTCTCTCTCTCTCTCTCTCTCTCTCTCTCTCTCTCTCTCTCTCTCTCTCTCTCTCTCTCTCTCTCTCTCTCTCTCTCTCTCTCTTTCTCTCTCTCTCTCTCTCTCTCTCTCTCTCTCTTCTCTCTCTCTCTCTCTCTCTCTCTCTCTCTCTCTCTCTCTCTCTCTCTCTCTCTCTCTCTCTCTCTCTCTCTCTCTCTCTCTCTCTCTCTCTCTCTCTCTCTCTGCTGCAAACAAACATTCACATGCATGCACACACTTTTATGAATAACATCAAATTACATTGAGGAAGTTAAAAAACAAACAGTAAGAAAAAAAAAATTTTGTCATTTCATTTCCAGAAATAAACAAAGAAAAAGTAATCCAAGTATAAAAAAGTGGAGTAAACAGCTGAAAAAAAAAATTAAACATAATTTTGTCATTTCATTTCTATATTCTAAATTATAGGCCTAATACACACACAAATAAATTTGAACTCATATTCTTACATTATTTTTCAAATGTTTTGTACTCTGTATTTTCAGATATGCCACCACTTTCATGGAAAGTGCAACCCTGTCGCCCCGCAGTCGTTATCACAAATGGACTGCTACCACAGTCAATGAGATGTGGGCATTTTTGGGGCTCGTTACCGCTATGGGCCTTATTCCTCTTGCGGACATAGACGATTACTGGAGTAAAGATGCCCTGTATTCCCTTCCATTCTTTCCCTCCACCATGAACCGAGATCGGTTCAAGTTACTTCTCACATTCCTTCATTTCAGCAACAACGCAACTCAGGTTGCAAGAGGGCAAGATGGTCATGACCCACTGCATAAACTGGCTCCCTTCTTGAACAGTATTCAAGAAAAATTCAACAGAAACTATTATCCACAGAAAAACCTTGCCCTCGATGAAGCGATGGTGGCATGGCGAGGAAACATTCACTTTCGAGTGTACAGTCCGGCCAAGCCTGATAAGTATGGGATAAAGCTGTACGAGATCTGTGACTCAGGCAACGGATATTGCTGTCGTTTCGAGGTCTACGTGGGGAAGAGACTAGCCAGCCCACATGGGATTACATATGACCTGGTGATGCGGCTGATGGAGCCATACTTAGATGCTGGACATCATCTTTATGTGGACAACTATTACACCTCGCCTACCCTTTTCCAACACCTGTTGGGTCGGGATACTCCAGCATGTGGTACTTTGAGGTTGAACAAAGTGGGAGTGGCACCAGCAATGAAGGGAAATAAAGTGGTGAAGAAGAAGGGAGATGATAAGTTCATGACGAATGGAGTATTGAACCACATCAAATTTTTTGATAGAAAAGAGGTCAACGTGTTGACAACCATTCATACAGACAGAAAAAAGGACACCGGCCGAAAAGACAGAATCACTGGGGAGCGCATCATCCGGCATGAGGCTGTTGATGATTACAACAAGTACATGGGAGCTGTGGACCGATCTGACCAGGTGATCCAGAACGGCGCGTTCAGGCAGAAAACTATGAAGTGGTGGAAGAAACTGTTTTTTCGTCTGTTCACGCTGGCTGAGCTGAACACATACTTGTTTTACAAAGAAACGATGGCAAGGAAAGGAAAACCTGCAATGGAGTACAAGATCTTCCGTCGAGAACTTGCCAAGGAGATGGTCAGCCAGATACCAACAGTTGGGGAGAGTACATTCAGGAGATCAGCCAAGACGGGTGATTCTTCTGTCCATCGCCTGACGGCCAGACACTTTCCATCTAAGGTAAAGAGCAAGCGGTCGCCCCAGCAGCCGTTGAAGAGAAAATCGAATCCTTTAAGGCTCTGCGTTGTATGCTCAACAGTTGGCTGCAAGAAAAGAGTGGCAAAAGAAAAGAAGAAGCGGAAAGAGTCCACGTTTGAATGTACTACCTGTGATGTTGGCCTCTGTGCAACTCCCTGCTTTGAGATCTACCACACCCAGAAGGACTACAAGAGAGCTCAACAAAAATGTGAAGAAGTGAAGGAAGAGACAGCCTAATCAGACAGCAACCCACCAATCCATCATAATCCCCCCCCCCCCCACACACACACACACAAACACTCTGATGAAGTCGGAAGTGCTGGGCCTCATCTGGGCACAAGGGGGGGGGGAATGTCTATGCAGAGTATTGTTTCCTATCATCAGTAGGAGCATCTCAAAATGCAAACTTGCTTATTAGATTAAACATAGAACTCACGCAGCCTGTACAATAGAACCACGACATCAAAGCTGTTGTATGAATAATGCAGCATTTTCTATCTCATTTTTGCATTTGACATTTTGTTTGTTTTACTGCCTGATTGCAAATTGTGTGTTTGCAATTTAATTTTAACTTGATCTTCTTTCTTTCAGTTGATGTGACCCAATATTTAAATGTCTATCAGGCAGAATGAATAATTGGTACACTATGTCATTTGTAGCCCGTTTGGGCATGATTCTATATGGAATGTGGCAGGATGCGTCTATGGCAGTGAAATACACAGATGTTGACTATTATGTCTTCACTGATGCTGCTCAGTTTGTATCACAGGTATGGGATTCCAAACACTTTAATTTTAACTCCTTGTAAAACTTAAATCTAAAGCCACTTCAGACATAAAATTGCACTGTTCAGCAGAAAACATCAGATAGGAGTTGCTACAAATCATGTTAATATTTAGAGAGAAACTAACATTTGTCAACAAAGCACAATTTTTTTTTTACTTCATTAAGTTTTTGTTTACCATCCTTAAATTGTTGTTGAAAAATCTATAATACATGTAGTAAATAAAGCAGAAACAATGATGTTAAAATTATAAAGGAATTTGTATGCTTTGTCAATTATGCTATTGTAAGGTAATGTATACTATCATCGGTATCACACCTGAGTAAAGTTATTGTGAACTGTCTTGGATGTTCAACAGATTTTCTGTTCTTGGACATAGCTGGATTAAGGTCTCTCAGAAGACTGCTTCTCTTAATTTAAAAATCAAATTTGATCAGGAGTTATGTGTATTGCAGAAATGAGTAATTAATGCATTATTAATTCTGAATTTTGATAGAGTTATTAATTCAACTTGTGATTTCAAATTTTGATAGAGTAATTAATGCAACTTGAGATTCCAAATTTTGATAGAGTAATTAATGCAACTTGAGATTCCAACATTTTGATAGAGTAATTGATGCAAACTTGAGATTCCAAGTTTTGATAGAGTAATTGATGCAACTTAAGATTCCAAATTTTGATAAAGAGTAATTGATGCAAACTGGAGATTCAAAATTTTGATAGAGTAGTTGATGCAACAACAGATTTCAAATTTTGAGAGAATAATTGATGCAACTTGAGATTCCAAATTTTGATTGTGTAATTGATGCAAACTTGAGGTTCCAAATTTTGATAGAGTAATGAATGCAACTTGAATTCCAACATTTTGATAGAGTAATTGATGCAAACTTGAGATTCCAAGTTTTGATAGAGTAATTGATACAACTTGAGATTCCAAATTTTGATAAAGTAATTGATGCAAACTGGAGATTCCAAATTTTGATAGAGTAATTGATGTAAACTTGAGGTTCCAATTTTTGATAGAGTAATTGATACAGGCTTGAGGTTTCAAATTGTGTTAATTGTCATTGTAAATTTATTCCAGGGTCTGGAACCAAATTATACACTCTTAGATTCTAATGTGGACATTTTATATCAGTAATCTTTTTTATCTTAAATGTTTTCTATCTTTGGCTTTTCAGGGTGATTCTCCATATTTGCGTGCTACTTATCGCTACACTCCTCTTCTTGCCTGGATGCTGACCCTTAATATTTGGATATCATCTATATGGGGCAAACTTATATTCATCATATTTGATGTCCTTGTTGGTCACACCATTTACAAGACAATCATACAGTCTGGCCAGTCACATACAGTTGCTAGGAACTGTGCTCTTATGTGGCTATTGAACCCACTACCCGCAACTGTTTCAAGTCGAGGAAATGCAGAGTCCATAATGGCATATCTAGTCCTCATGTCTCTATCATCTCTCCTTCAGGGCCGAGTCGTGACATCTGCAGTGTTTTATGCCTTGTCTATTCATTTCAAGATCTATCCAGTCACCTATGCCTTGCCGATATATTTGTATCTTGGAAAAACTGAAGAACTGAGGAGGAAAGAATCAGAGAACATCAATAATAGCGGCTGGACTATTAAAGTGACAATATCAAGACTGTGGCCAAATAGGGACAGACTGCTTTTCATCTCAGTCAGTGGACTTGTCTTGGCTGGGCTTACGGCTTTCTTTTATTGGCTGTAAGTCTATCAATGCTTTTATACACTTAATCATACAATGGTATTAATGATATGAAGTCAAAAATTGGCAAAAAGAAAAGTTGTATGTGGCAAAGCCTCATGTAAGAAATAATACCCAAATGATACAATAAAAAGTAAAGCAAAAAAGGAAGACAAAAAACTCAATATTTTGGTTAAACACCTTCGTCAGGAAGAAAAACAATAACAGAAAAAAGAAATGGAAGATGAACAGGTAAAATAATGAAGAAATGTAGAATATTAAATCAATATTACGACTTAGCTGCGAGTCCTGACTTGTATTTCCACAGAGCAGAACATCTGCCAATGTGTGGAGGCTAGAAGACAATGATGCGAAGGTGTGACATGAATCTTTGATAAGTAAAGTGGTGTCTTGCTATTGGAAATGTTTTATAATGCATTACAGGCTGGCATGAATACAGAACATATGTGAGTGTGCATGAGAAAACCCACAATATGTCGAAAACGTGACATTTTGAGTTCTGTACATATAATAAAAGACGAGACATTCCTGATAAATTGAAGTCAGTGACCCCCCTAAAACAAGATTTTGAGAAAACGGCATTTAATCCTAAAAGTGGCAATAGCTAAGTGACCCATTAATAGTGGAGTAATTGCTGTTAGGAGACCGTAGTCTAAGCCGGTATAGAGATCATAGTGAGTAGTGTTCACTGCTCATCTACAGTTTACCCTGTAACATGCCACGGTCCCCTACACAACAGCCACGTCGGAAGTTTTTGGAGCTTGTTAGGAGACCGTAGTCTAATTACAAAGCCTTTATAGAGATCATAGTGAGTAGTGTTCACTGCTCGTCTACAGTTTACCCTGTAACATGCCACGGTCCCCTAAACAACAGCCAAGTTGGAAGTTTGTGTCGGACCCATATTTTCACTTTAAAGCCGTTTTTCTCAAAATCAGCTCTTTCGACATATTGTGGGTTTTCTCATGCACACTCACATATTTCAATAGTAAAATCAATCTACAGACTTATAGTTTCATTCTAAGTCATATGCATTCAAAGAATATTTATTATTAATATCTTGCTTTTTTTTTAAATTTCTTTTTTTATAATTTTATAATTTTGAATTCTTCAATTTTGTTTCAGGTATGGCTGGATCTTCTTATATGAGACATACCTGTACCACATCGTACGCGGCGACATCAAGCACAATTTTTCACCATATTTCTACCTGTTGTACCTGACCTCCGATCCCGTCAGTGGAGTCCCTCTGTGCCTGCGGCTTCTGGTGTTCTTGCCTCAGGCAGCATTGTTGATTGCAGTAGCCCTGCGTTATTACCATGACCAGCCTCTCAGTTGGTTTCTGTGTACCTTTGTCTTTGTTATGGCAAATAAAGTTTGCACTTCTCAGGTAATCCCCTAGTCAACTTTCATTACATCACGTTATTTGGGGATAGGAAGAAAAATGGACACACCCACAGACTGAATCAAACCTCGCTTAAATTTCAATTTAAGAATACATTTTCCCATAATTCAAGGACAGCAGTAACTAATTCTAAAATGCAATATCGCAGGATTGCCAAGGATCTCTCATTTTGCAGGACTGTCCTGTATTTCATGAGGTAGATGAAAAATATTTTTGTATTAGAAAAAGAAATTCTTGCCAGGTTTGAGGATGTAAAGTGTAAGACAGTGATGACAGTATACATATCATACTTACACACATAGAGTACAAATTTATGTGATCTGTGAAGTGTTTCATATTTTTATGTTCTCCTTTCTAAGGGAAGTCATTACTAACAGACAATTTGACTTCGCCTTTATCAAGCAGAGAGTTTACATTCCCCTTGAGGTGTCTCTTATTGGAGTGGTCATTTAGTTGACGTCTGATTCCGTTATTTTTGGTGAATGATAAATTCATATTATATCCATGGCATTAGTAAGATTTTTATATTTTCTCCAGTATTTTTTGTGGTATCTGAGCCTGTTTCCACTTATTCTGCCTCATCTGACATTGACTGTCCGCCAGTCATCCTGGCTTCTGTCTTTGTGGTTTGGAGCACAGGTTAGTCACGTCTTGTCCACTTGTTGTTATTAATGGAATGAATCTCAGAATATACAACAGTGTGTTAGAATATATCGTCACTGACCAGGAAAACTTGTCATACATGTGTGTCAAAATTACCACTTTTCAGGAGGAGCAAAAAACTAGATCGACGAGATAAACAACTACAGTGCAATCAGTGGGACCATCTGACTTGCGACAAGTAAAGAGAAAGTTGAAATTGCAGATTAGTGATGGAAGATAAGAAAAATAAAGGGAGGGGAGGTCAAACATCACCATTATGCAGAAAGTGTCCAATAAATAACGCAGTTATGTCCCTTTTCCTTCAATTAGCTGCTGCATACTGTCGCCCGTTCCTCCAATATAATTGTTGTGTGGAGCAGTGACGTGGCAAACGTTTGCCGATATCGGAGAAATGCTGTAGCAGCAGCTAGACATCAAATGGGCTGTGTTGTAGTACATTGTATTTCTTTTCAACCATGACCTGTTTCTTCAGAAGAAGTGATGGTGCCAATTTACACACAGTACTGCAGGTAATCAAGAGATCTGGGTCAGGCCAAGGCCTAGTATCAATGGCGCACAAATGTTTTTGTGAAAAAAAAACAACAAACAACTCAATCTGTAGCACTCTGTTCTTTTACTGCCATGCACTTACTCCACACTTGCGTTACTGAAGCCAAGGGTCATCCTCTTTGTCCACACACCCTCCTCCTTTCCCTCCCTGCCAGCACCGCAAAAAGGAATAACGAGGTCTTATATGCGGGGAGTTGCGTGGGCATTTTTGGGAGCACAGTAGTAGATCTAGTGCACTTGTTGTGCTCTGGTCGGGGCTAGGTGTATAGATATAAGAGGAAAGAATGGAATAACATGTCGAGTTACAGGGAAATATATATAGTAGCATTAAAGAAGGAACAAGTTGGGACTTAAAAATTGTGTTGAGTTACCCAGAATGTCGACAAAAGCCATGTCGAGATAAGTGGATTGGACTGTATAACACATGAGATTTTCAATTTTGGTAAAATTACAGTTTGTTCCCGACAGTGACAATATTGCAGTATGTGCGAGCATTCACAGATCAATCACTTTAAATGTTGTGGTCTAATTGAATGATTCTGTAGAGTGTATGAGGATTTGTTCAATTGCTGCACTTGACGCTACCATAGCAAGAAAAATCATGAAACAGGAAAAAGCAGAACAACTCAAGGACCAAGAAAAAATCAAGAAAAATGAAGATCAAGAAACAAAGATCTTTGCCATTGCATACCACAGTAGAGATATTGTAATGATGAACAGATGATTGCTGAGTGCGAACACATCTGTAATTCACATTACTTTTAAAGTGTTCATCAACATAGAGACTGTCATAATACATTTTGTATCAGCATCTCAGACCTTTATTGCAGTAAAATATGCAAGATATCATCCAGAGTTTTCATTGGTTGGAACAGATTTTCTAAAGACAGTATTTACAACAATTGAAGTATTAGGTTTTGGTACTTTAAATTGTTTAAGCTTTTTTTTTTGTCTGTTTGTTTAAGTTTCTGATTTTTAATCACAGTTTTTAAATTTTATTTTCCATTTCAGGGTTTGTGGCTTCTCCCTGCTTACTATCTGGAGTACAAAGGGAACAATACATTCCTCCTGATTTGGGTTGCAGGACTCGTGTTCTTTTGTGCCAATGCTCTTATATTCTATGTGATCATTGATAGATACAAGTGCAAGCAAAAATGTTGAGTAGCACAAGAATTCTAGAATTCATCATCATTGCCCGTGATGTGCACAGGTAATGGCTTTGTCTGTGCTCTCAGTGATGGCAAAGCATAAAGCTCCACGGCCCAATACTGGAAGCACATAAACGTCTATAAATTTAAGTTGCAATTATAGTCTGTTGCCTGGGATATGGTAGATGCTGCTCTAAAGCATTTATCCCAGATGGTAACAAGGCACTGTTGATAATTCACTTCAGAAGTATCAGATGATCTGAAGGTTAAAGATCTCAACATCGAGTTGTCCTGAGCCAAAGCCTAATAATACTCCTATTTTTTCTACAGTAGTTAGATAGGAAAGTGAGAGAGAGTGGGGATGGATCCAGGAGGCCACAATGCAAAGTTATAATTTACAATATATGGCATTAATTGCACACTGTTCAGCTTTATGAATATACCTAAGTGGCAAATTATAACTTTGTTGGGATTATAGGGTTATATATATGCAAAAGTGTGTTTAATGAGAGGGCACTGTTGGTCCCTGGTGGGCCTGTGGCTGAAGCTTGATACATAACCTGAGAAAACCATAATGTTGCTCCAGTAAAAGTCTTCATACTGCATTTACTTTTTATTTTACTGCCATCAAAACACTTTATCCTGTGTACGGCAGTTCAGCACCATGTTCATAATGAAGACGGCCGTGATTCAATACATTGGATCATCAGAAGACCATAAAATGTTTAAGATTCCAGAAATGAAGATTATGGGTGAAAATGCATTATGGTTTCAAGTGCTTTCAGATTTGGAATTCTCTGCCTCATCTTTGAGAGAGAGAAAACTTTTATGTCTTCAGATGTTTACATTAAATTTTTATTAAATCATATGTGTATGCGTGTCCTGAGGAAGCATAGGAGTGAAATTAAATGTTGCAAAGTGTTGTTGAGCCTGGTCATTAATAGGATGGAGCTCTATACATATCATCGTTGCCAGTTGCTATCCGCATATAATCCAAATTTGGGCAAACCGCGTTTTCATAGAAATTAAACTGAAAATTGCCTTCTCTATGTGCTCTGCACTTTCTGGTAAAGTTTGGCCAATGAAAATGGCCTAAATCATTCATTTCTCTATCCGAGGAAGTTTGTGTTTTCTCTTTCCATGCTTCTCTGTTCTGCGTACTGCCAAGGACCAGCTGACAGGCACAACAATCTAGAAACTTTCAACAGTTGAGCTTCAAGTTGATAAGGTGAAGAAATTCACTTTTGGACATTTTCATTGGCCAAATTTTACCAAAAATTGCAGAGCACAAAGAGAAAGCTTTTTAAGTATTATATATATATTTTGTGTGTTATTATTACTGTTATTATTACATTTGTTACTGCTGTCATCTTGGGGTAAGCAGTCCACTTCAGCAAATGATCAGGCAGACTGTCAACATTACTAATTCTGAACAAAGAAAATACAACTGTCTGCATGTAATTCAGTATCAGCCTTAACGCTCATTATCAAGTCCTGACATTGATTTTCGAGATTTCATATACATGTATTTATATTATGCAGATTGATGTTCATGATGTCTTCACATAATGTCTGTACACAGTTTTTAGCATCACACATTCTGTCATCCAAATCCTTTACCAATTATCACATTCACTTGCCCTACATGTCAGTCATTCATGCACTTCTCTCTTTTCTTGTCACTCTCTACTTCCTTGTCTCTTCTCCTCCTCCTCTTCTCTCTCTCTCCCCCCCCCCCCCCCCACACACACGCACACACACCAAGGGCAAGGTAAAAAGACATTGATTGATAAATGATCGGCCTACAGTTTTTAATACTCAAGCAAGAATTTACTTAGCATTTAGAAAGCACTGGACTGGCTCCCATTCACATTGTCTTATTTAATTTCTTGTAATTATAATGTTTGTTTTGATCTTCCCTTGTTTTAGTGTATTTTTTTGTTGTTATTTCTGTGAAAAGCTGCTTATCTCAATGCCAGAAACTGATAAAGGAAAACTGTGCATTGTGTTTGGAACTGTCGAAAAATGTTATTGAGTCTACACTGAGAGATGTAGAGACAACCGTATCTTTCTCCGAAATAGTTTAATTTAATTGTCAGTATTATGTTACATGTAATTTTATTCGGGCTGATCTGAAATCCCAACTCCATGATCATTCATAAACAAGGACTACATTTGTGGCAAGGGAAATAACTATTGCAGTGCACTATTTTGTTTTACTTTCTCTTTGTTTCCTTAAATTCCAGCATACACTAGTAAAAATAACTGAAGTCAGCTAGCTGGGAGATTCCAGTCAAGTTTTTTCCAAAATTTACCCATATCAAAACATGGGAACAGTTATTCTGGTCAGTCAAATGGGTCAAAAGACTCAATAGTTTGCCTATGATCAGTTTATAAATTATGACAATTCCCAAAATGATTATTTGGGTAACATGGAGGTCTAGAGGCAAAGTGCTTGCCTCTCATTCTCATGTCGAAAGTACCAGGTTCGATCCCCCGTCATTGCAAGCATGTTGGAATATTTTTTGGGCCAAAAAATTCTTGTCCCTCATCCTATGGTAAATAATGGTAGGTAGGATTGAGCACCTGGTCTTCTCGGACAAGGACGAAAAAACTGGGAGGGCCCATGGGCACAGTGGGCACATTAAGGATAGTTTGGCAGATAAGAGTAGAGAAGAGCAGGCTGAACAAGGCCAATGCCTGGACAAAATTCTAAAAACTAATTCCGACCACAAAAACAGGGAAAGAAGAACAAGAAATAAAAAGAAGAAAAGTGAGATGTAAATGCCAGTGAATCTCCTAAAATAAAGATCTAACCATTCCAAAAACCATTATTTTAACTGTTTCACTAGTGAAAATGTTCTGGTGGCCACATGGTCACATTTAGTCTTTACATTTTGGAGAAAGAAAAAAAGGTTTGCTGTGCAGACAAAACTCCATTTATACACAATATAACAAATTGTAGTTCTTGTTGAAGATTTGTGGAAAATATATTTACATTCTTGATAAGACCTACAATAATAATTCAGAAATTTGGAAACTCTGAGAATGCTTTATATTGGAGTGAATGCAACATTCCTTCTTTTTTGGTTTAAGTTTAACCCTTTGAACACTGGTCCCCCTGTCCTTATGAACCCCTGTCCCTGGTCCCCCAGCCCAAATTGTCATTTTCATAGATAGTAATAAAATGATGGAAACACACAACAAACACAACATTGATGGATAGGGAGCAAATGTGAGTATTATAGAATGTTTTTCTTATCTTTTATCTCCAGTATTGGGCCTTGTATGCCAGTCGGTCCAGCACTTGAGCCCGTTTGATACATAAAAAAAACTTTGCATTCCGTGCATTCATCACGATGATGATGATCACGAAAATTTCAAAAAAAACCTCTCCAAACTACGCGCTGGCTTCTAGATTCTCTAGAACTGGGAATAAAAAATGGTGGCCAAACGCAAGTTTTGATGACATAAGAGCACAAATATGCGGTGTCACCCTTCTGACCGCTGTACAGGTCAATAGTGTATATCGCCATATAATTTGACCGGTGTACAGTGCAATAGTGTTCAAAGGGTTAAGCTTCGAACATCTTGCAATGTGTGGCTCTTTTGTTATTTGTGAGGATCAGTGCTCTAGACATTGGCATTTCACTTCTCTTGTTGTTTTCGTTGTTTCTTCTTGTTTATGGTCATGGGGTTCTTCTCTTCATTCTTCTGTAGCCCCCAGAAGAGCTTTTGGGTAGCTCTGAAAAGTGCTGTTTTGGGCTGGCTGTGTAACAACTTGCAACATGCTTTTTGTCCCATGAAACTTCACAGTTCACAGAGACACTTATAATTAATGAAAAACACCAAAGACTTCAAAATAATGCATGAGTATTTTTTATTTTGTCCCTTCGGAGAAAGAATTGAGGCAAAAGAAAATTATGAAAACAAAATAGAAACATTTAAACAAGACAAGAGAGAAAGAAATCACAATATGCCCAAATTTGACAGACCCCTGAAGGACTGTTTGTCACCACATAATTAGGGCCGGTGCACACTAGGGGGTCATCCATATAGTACATACACTCCTCAGACAAAAGGGTGGAGAGGGTAACCTCCCCCCCCCCCCCCCCCCCCCGTTATATTGTTGGTCTGCTGTTGGAACTTCGTTAAAACTCAAATCATTTTTTTTGTTCGGACACCTTGGTCTAATTACAAAGCCAAACAGAAAATGCTGAATTGTGTTCTCTGCTCAGCTATAGGTAGAAACTAGAATGCGCATAACCGCTGTCTTTAGTGTAAGGACCCACACATCACCATGGCGATTGTGGCATTGATTTTGATTCGTTCGATGATTTGCACTACAAGCATGGGAGCGTCGCGAACCAACTGGCGGCGAACTAAAGGTAGTTTGCTACAGCACACAATGGTACGTGTGCACATGTTCAATGGGAGACGTATGGTCAATTCTTTCACTTCCGTTTCCTTGTTTACACGGATGGTAGGGAATCTGATCAGTTTGGATCCACCCTTTCCACCCCTATCATAACAATCAACTACAATGCAACCAGCAGGCATTTTAACCACTTAGACATTTATCTCGAAGTTACTCTAATCAGCTGATCCACCAGCCATCTTTAGTGTAGGAAGATCAAAACAAAAACACTCTGTGATGTCTTGCGCATTCTACCTATGGCCTTCTACCTAAAATACATGTACATGTACCACAATCCCTAACAACAGCCCCTGAGTTCAGTTTTAATGAGGGTCCAACAGCCCACTGACAATATGACAAACCTACCTGTGGGGACTTTTAGGGTGGGATTTTTTTTTGTTTTTTGGAAGCCTGCCTTACACTTTTCAGTCATGGGGCAAAAAATTTATATCACATGTATCTGGTTCTGAAAGTATGTCAAAAAGTCCATGTAAACTGCCATTTGAAGGCCTTTTAGTTTTACAGGACATTCACTGTTCTGATTTTTGATAGCTGTACACGTATAGTTATACACGAAGGGTTGATGGCAAGCATAATTTCATGAAAATTTGGGAGGTGGGGGGTCAAAAATCGTCCAAATCATGTGTCTGTACTTATGGATGACCCCTAATAAAAAAAAAAAGTTGTAGCTGACACCTAAGGTAATAATGAAACATCTAATGTTAATATATTTAATGCTGATATCACACTGTCACTGCTGCAATATTACATTTGGAAAAAAAAAAAAAGGACAAGTCAATGGGCCCTCGTACCTTCACAAACCTCCATTCTACATGGATACAGGGTAATTAATACACAAACATATAAAAATAATTCAATATTCTATGCAATTTGCATGCACCACTGAATCCATTTTACCCATAGTCACACATTGTTTCAGAAGCACATTATAATGTACATGTAATTCATACTTAATTTTAACACTATAAGTGAAAGAGTTGTCTCTTCATAGTTCCCTAAAACTGTAGTAATCGTTTTGGCTACTTTTCGCGAGAAGTAAAAATCTTTTATTTTAGCACAACTGATCTAGTTAAGATAAATCTTTGAAAGTTCACTATTCGATTATTTTTTGGTTTAGGAGTCCACTCTATGACCAAGATCATTTGATGCAGCTTTGAATGTAGTTGAATATGTATGAAAATCAATTTTTCCAATTTTTGATTACTACAGTTTTAGGAAACAGGGACAATCTGTAGAGCTTGTAAAACAAAATTGTGAACAACATATCATCAAGAGGGCCTTCTCCAAAATCCTTAATATCAAGAACTGCAAAAAAGGTAGATCTTTTTTTCTTTTCAAGCATCATCGCAATGGGTGGAGTATTCTATGTCTACAGGAGTAAAAGAAAAATGAACTTCTCAAATCTCAGTCAAAGTTGTCTATGCTGAACATCTGTCAAGTCCCTGTGCACAAAGATGTAGCCTTGGGGGCCATCCATGAAGCATGTAAGCTTGATTTTTCCCGACCTCAGTTCTTGTTTGTTCTATGTCCATTTTCTAAAAAAAAACTGGATATCTTTTAGACTGTAGAAGAGGTATGACGCACACTTTGACACTTGTTCAAAATGAGTTGTGTCACTTATATCAAGCTGTTTCACAGTTCCAATTTACTTGAACTTCTTATCATAATATTGAAACCGCAAACTTTTAATGTCGAATTTCTCAGTTGCCCAAAAAGTGGAGTTAGAACAATCAAGGATTATAATTATATATCCACTCTTGGCTTCAACACTCCCAATCAACCCTTTGTACAAGCATACCACTATTAGAGTGAAGGGTGTCTATGAAAAGACCTTGATGTTTAAGTGGCATTTTCAAGATTTTGCATAGACTATTGGACTGTACTGTAACATACACAGCCTTCGAGAATATAATTTTTGTGTGTGTTTTTGATCCTACAACTATTTTTGTTGCAAAACAAAAATGAATAAAATCAAAGTTTTTCATTCATTACCAATTTACATAAACGGCTTACAGACACACACCAGCTGGGGTCAACCCCTCCCCTTCCTCCGAACTTACAAAATGGATGGCCATCAGTGAAAAACATATACATGTACTTCACACTGTGGCAAAAATAATATAGTTTTTCTTTTCACGAAATTCTGTCATAAACTAATCTGGTTAGTGCATAACAAAAAACCTGGACATTCTGTGAAGATGTCATGGACATATACACTGTAGCTTCAGTGATATCAAACCAATATGTTCAACAAGATGACATGGACAGTACGATGCTGGATTGAAAATTGTGGAACATTAATTAAGTAAAATTTTGCTGGTTTAAATCTGTTCATCATTTTTCCAAGAACCGTTGCCCTCTGTGGCTTCACAAAAAACAAAAAAATGTGAATCTGGCAAAATGCTCCTCTTAACGATTATCAAAACAAAATATAGAAACCACTTTCAAATGAAAATCAATGCCCTCTGTTTCAAATACTGCAAAATATAATCAAACCTGGCTTTAATTACCGTATGTTACCTGTTGTACGCAAATTAAATCAATTCAGTGAGATTGTCAAAGCAAGGACAAACATCATATAAGCAACAAAACATCAACTGCCTTTTGAATACAAACACGAGTAACATAAATTTCCTTACTGCAGTATGAACATACAGCTTCCAAAATATAATCATTGTACAGAAACAAAACAGATATTATGGCAATACTCAGTTTAGTCAAACTGAGTACACAGATCAATGCAATTAAAATGTTAAATAATTATCTAGTGCAGTACAGACTTTGAAGATTACACTTTTTCAGTGACAAATTCAAAGGATATGTTAGTATTGATGATAAATCTGTGTATAGCACTGCAAAAATGAACAAATGTAAAGAACAAGTCCCACGTTTGGAAAATTCAAATAACTATGAGGGTTCTCATATTTTCTTAAGAAAAAGTAAAGAGGGAAGGCGTCCTGTATAGCAATCAGTTTCTTAGCACTGCAACATCCATAACACACACACACACATACACACAAAACAAGAAAGATTCACACTACATCAACATTTCATACTAATTCAACTAAACCATTGAGTGACAACACAAACACACGTTTACATCAATCTGCGACTGAATATAATAACAACTCTGATGACAATAATTATACTCAACATCTATACACTAAGTGCCTGTCAGAATGCTGGGTGATATAATAGATCTCTTCATCCCCACCCCCACTCCTCCATCTTCCCATAGTAAAATTCTTATATCAGTGGGCAGGGGGGGGGGCCCTCTGTATTTGCCTGCCTCATGGGGAGGAAAGGGAAGGGAGTGGTCCAATTGGTGATACTGGAGACATAGAAAGGATAGCTACAGATCTGGTAAAAGGCAGTAACTATACTTACTACCAGCATGTTGCACATTTAATGTGAAAATGCTCATTATTATGAGTTGTGATTGCGAAAATGAAATGATACTGGTAACTGAATGCTGTCAATGGACATTCCATTCAGTGAAAATGAAATTATACATTTTCAGAATTTCATACAAATATCTGTGAGATAAACACACCATATGTACAATGTAAACTTAGAATACATATAGACTTCAAAATGCTTCTGGCCTATGTATTATGATATGACACGAGAGTTGCAAGTTGCACATGATTTAGTAACATAAAATGCAAATATTTTCAAGAACATAATTATATTAAAAATTAAGATAATAATATCACATTCCAGTAACTTCTTTTGATGACGTGAGGTACATAAGATAATGAAAACACAAATGAAGAAAACATTCACTGCAAATTCCGGTCTGACTTCTCAATCAGACAATGTGACTCGACACATTTTAACCAGATCGCTCAATCTAGTTCAGTGACATGAACTTCCATTTTCACAACTGTCTCTCTGTTGCCTGTCCTAAAGTCATGAGACTGAAAGGAAAGACCACCTTTTGGGGATAAAATTTAAATTTAGTTTAAGAAAATGAGACATTTTAATTTACTTCAGCGTCAAATTCCAGAGTGGAAAGAAAAAAGAAATAAGACATCTCCCATTTAAATAACAGCAGGGCATACAAAGTATTACTGAAAAATCTTATACCTTGCAAGAACCCACTGAAAACCTATTTAGAACTTACTTTGCGCTCGAGATGTATGTAGAAACAACAACTGGATGGCAGTATCTATTATACATAATTTTACAGTTTATTTTTCTTATGTCTTATTTATGATTTTATGAAATATCTGATACGCCAGATTTCATCTATGTATAATGGTCTTGAAAATCTGTATTTAGCTCAAACATCTAACCATTAGAAATCCTTGTTTTTTTTTGCTTTCATACCGCACGGGTTCCAGTGATGTGGTATAGACACATCTACAGAAGATTGACGGCATCCTGATGGACTGTTTCTTAACAAGGCCTTGCATCACAAACAAACCATTATAATATTCATAGTCTTCTACGAACATTTAACACCCTTAAGAATGAAATGAAAGTGCATGCCCTATTCAGTTTATGAAATGAATGAGTATGAAAAATGCTACATGTAATTTTTTGCTCAATCTGAGTGAAAGGAAACATTTTTACTACAAATTCTTTCCTGCTACTGATATCTGATGATTATAAATATGCGTAAGCAAACTGTGTGTGGCTGACAGTATAAAATTTACATAGTTTTAACTTTTAACCTGCCACGGTTCAATATAAAGTCATGAAAAAAAAGAAAAGAAAATTGAGAATGTGCGCATTTAGTGATACCAAAACTAACATTGCACCGAAAGTAAATCTTTCACCTATAGGCAAAATAATATTCCCATGGATTTAAAAGAGTGGTCTTATATTACTAGCTTTACATGTATGTAACAGTTTTTGAGAAACGGGAGCCTGAATTTTGTTCTTCTTAATAGCCCAGCCAGCAACCCTATACAAATCTGATAAAAAGTGATACATAGGATTGATGTCAAGTTTACACATAGGACTGACATCATTCCCACGTAGATCCATTGGGTATGACATTGTACAGTCGTCGGTTTGATGTAAGGAATCTGCCCTTATGGTAATCCTATCAACACTATGGAAATCCCTTAAAAATCTACGTCAGATTGACACGGGGGTGCTGGCTTGGACATCATGAGGAAAATCATGAAACTATAATTAGTTTATTTCATCTTGTGGGAGTTAAACCTTTTTCCATTGCAAGACTGGAAGCTCATTAGGTTATCTCAGTTTCCAACACTTTTTAATCTTGGGCACAAATAATTAATGGTAATAAATTTTCAGCCTGATGTCCAGGTCCACCAAAGAAACAGCAAGAGATAAGGGCACAGGATATACATGTTGATAGCTGGCCCCAATCCTGGCCCAAGGCTGAGGGGGAATCTCGCATTACTTTTGTACAAATTCTCTTATAACATAAATTCTTCTAACATCTCATCAAACACAGCTAAGATCATGGTGGAATTGTTATACTGGCCTAATTTTCTCTGCCTCTGATTACAATCAAACAATGACATTAATTATGTCAGAGAATCAAACATTAGAATAGTAAAGTAAGAAAACAATAGCGTCTTCAGAATGGATGAAAAAGAAAACATAAAGGACACTGGGTACAGAAGGTGTGTCTAATTTTTACCCTTTACCAGAAAAGAAAAAGGATCTCCCTTTTCAGATCATGAAAAGTAAAAGAGAAGTAAATTGAAATAATGCCATCTGAGAGTATAGTATTTTCATCATTCTATCAAAGAGAGTAAAACCAATATTTTTGCTTCCAAGAGCTTGAAACTTTACATGAAAGAGTGATACCATTATGCATCAGAAGCCACAAATATGTCTTGTTATTGATGCCATAGCAAGTAGACCATAGGGATCAGTAAAATATGAGAAACTAACAATTTTACACACAAAATTTATATTCTCAGATGGTATTTAAGAGATATGACTTATAACAGTGACACAAAGTAGTCTGATCCTTTATCTCCCCAGCCCGCTGAGAGAAATCAGTCACTGGAGAAACCACATCTCATCCACAAGTTATTCAATTCATAAATGACTAAACACTATGTATTTTACATCTCTGAAAAACATGCACACAGTTACCACATAACATCTGTTGGCACAAATCCTCATGAATCCATCTCATAGTCAATTGTTTTTTACAGTTTCACAATGTATCTGATCTGGACCACTTTTTAGCAGCCAGGTGAGTTACTGGATATATTCGAGCAAGATTTTAAAGATATCATATCCTCCTTGAAAATCTTGTACTTGACAATGTTGTCATCGACGAGTGACTTGGAGACCTTGTCTATGCTGTTTCTTCCTAGTGAGTTCATTCCAGCCGTCTCAGTCAAGTAACAACAATTAGGCCTGTGTTCCCAGGACTTTTTAAAGAATTGGATTTATGTAAATATCTATAAATATATTGACAGACAGTATATCAGTGTTATCAAAGCAGAAAAGACTGCTTGTGTCATCTGGGCTGCTATGCAGATGAAGTTTCAGTGGCTGATGACACGACCACTGTGGGTTCAGTGTCTTGTGCTGGTGTGCCCGGATTTGAGTTGACTGGACTTGATGTTTTAGGAGATGTGGAGGATGGGGTGGATGCTGCAGTAGATGTCTTGTCTTTAGCTGACAGACTTGGAACAACAGAAGGTGTGGGTGAGATACAAGTGATAGGTGCAGTGTCACCTGACGGTGATGTCTTGGATGATGTTGCAGCCATGTCTTTTCCTCCACTCACTGCGGAAGATGTAGAAGTGGCTGTTGTGGTAGGTGCTGACGCCGCAGCGGCTGCTGCTACTGCTGCCCTCCTCATTTCTCTGGCCTCAGCAACATTTGTAATGTGAGCTTTACCACACACATGATGATGATTCTCCCAGTCTTTATGTTGACAGAAGGAGCCACAATAGCGAGCCACATTACACCCACTGCAAGTCTCACTGGCTTTCCGTCCACAGTTCCAGCAACTCTGTGAAGAACAAGAAACATTGCAATAATATTCATTCAATGAATTTCCTTAAATGAAATAAACTGTACAACATTTGTCTTTTAAAGTTTGAACTGTGTTGAATTATGGGAACAAGTCCCAATATTTTCAAAGAATTGATTTCCTCCCATTGTCTGAAAAAGAGCAGTCTTCAAATAATCATATGCATTTACACTATGGACTGTGTACCAGGTTTATTACTAATGTGACAAATATTTTTGCCATGAGTATGATGATCAGGATTATATTGACGCAGAGGTCAAATGGCCGAATGCTCAGTTTAACAATGAAAATTTCAATACTTTAGATTAAAAATGTTTTCTCATGACCTGTTTTTTTATTAAAATTTGAGATGTAACTTGAAGTAAAATCAAAGCTGTCTTCACTGGTAAGAGACCCTCCATTAAAAACTTAAGAACTGAGAAATAAGGTCTAAAGACGATGTGTGTTCTCACCATCTTGGCGCTCACCTCGGCAGACTCTTCCTGAATGTTGAAAGTGCGTAACAGTTCTGAATGAGTCTGTTTCCTGACTTCAGCAATGGCTCTTTCCATCTTGACTCTCTCTGCAGAAACTAAATCTGCTGCTTTCTGGTCGGCTGCAGATACAGCTTTCTGTAGTTCAAGCATAGCCTGTCTCTTCACATCATTGACTGCCTCCTCTGCAATCAAGAAATGAATTTGTAAACTTCTACAAGTGATCCTTAAAAAAACAGTTTATGATCTGATAATCTATTCATCCTTGAACTGTAAGTAAAAAAACCAAATGTATTAAAATTGATGAGTAAAAATGAAAAAAAGCAGAAAAGAGATTCCATACATTTAGTCGATCCCGCAATTGGGAATTACTGTATTTGAAATGTACTGGAATTCTGAAGTACCGGCAACTGCCAGGTAAGAAGATAAGAACTCAATGATCAGCTTATTAAAACAAGAGAAAAAAACAGGGGAAAACTTTTCAGCACGTAGCTCCTTTTGATTATATGCATGTGGCATACACCAATTATGTACGGATTCATGAACAGTCAGACACACACATACTGCAACTAATTATTAACCGTCAAATTTAATTTCTCCTTAACCATCCTCAATATTGGCTGTGTCTATCTGTTTTGGAAGTATTTATAAACTACCAAAATTTTGTGCTGCTGAGTTTTGTGGACATAAAAAAAAATTACTGAACTTAATCACATTGAGATGGGATGACGCAAAAGACTTATGACACTTACCAGCTCTTCTGCGGACCTCACTCACTCTGTCTTCTGTCTGTCTGAAGGTGTAAGCCATGACATCTCCAGTTCTCTTCTTAACATCAGCGTCAATACCATCTGCTTGTCTACGGGCCCAGAGAGACAGCTCCTCACGGTCTCGGACGCTGCGCTCTTGCAGGACAGACATGGCCCTTTTAGTCTTATCGACCATCCCAATAATGCAATTCAACATCTGAAAATAAGTTTATTAGAATGTCTTAACACCTCAATGACTTACACCTCAAGTTTCATGTATCTGACTCAAAGGAATGTTTTTGGTACTAAATGAAAGTAAAAATTTTTTTTTAAAAAGAGAGAAGGAGCATAATATAATGATAATTAGTCTACAAGAACATGAAACATATATATACTACTAAGAATGTAGCTGAGCCTACCTGTGCAAGATATGAGCAACACCACGCACGTCACATAGTTAAGTCCAAAGTTTTAAAATATGGAGTCCAGCATGCACAATTTAAAAAGAACGTAACTATGGCAGGACCCTGGAGTGTGTGTCTGCTTGCACTTGATATCGTCTATAATTGCCGGTGCAAATGCAAAAGCAAGGGCAGCAACTCTTAATCTCAGGAAAAATTTGTGAATGGAAATACATGTGTTACTGCCCTTAGATCACTGGCCCAATCATGTCATATTTTCGTATAATCTATAACAATTACAATCATTCAATGTTTCCACTTTGCAACAAACAAGTTGTTAGTACAATGTTTGGAAAATTCTATCACTTAGAGTACTCCAGTTCATTTCGATTCACTTGTGAAAAAACAAATAAATAAACAGATTAATAACGACTCGTAATTAGGCCTACCGTTTCCACATGCCTCCAGTCATCGTCCAGCCGTTCTATATGATCAAATGATTCTGATGAGGATCTGTAGCCTGTTGGTGAGGCAAGGAAGTCTGTTTTCATATAGAGAAGTAAAATATATAAACCTATGCCACTGATCAAAAATGACTTTAGAGTTGAACAAAAATGATTCGAGATTTCACGACAATTAATTATGGTCATTACATCATGCTATAATTCAATAAGGCAGCAGTTACCCATGTCAGTATCAAAAGATGTAAATTTTGTCTAAAACTGCAATCCAACTGAATTTCAATAGGGACCACTTCAAATTTTTTATGTCGCGTGCAGGCTTTGAATTTCAGAATGACCAAGATTTTTTTATCGAAGGAGATGGTTATGCATTGCAGTGTTGACCTACGAGCATTAAAAAAAAAAAAAAACTTGGTGGTGCGGATAAAATGTATGATATTCATGTTGATATGCATTCTAATAATAAAACTAATGACAGTATTCATATGAGTAAAGTATAGTTGTAATTAATGTGAATTTTAAGATTAACATTCATTAAATTAATTGTTTTGAACTGCTCTGTTACCATACAATTTAATTAACACTGAGCCTGCCTTAGAGAATCTTTTGTTATGGACACGAGATTTAAGCAAAATTCTTGAAACTTACTATAGCCGGAGAAATGTCTTTCCCTGTCTCTTTCTCTCTCTGCTCTCTCTCGCTCAACTTGCTCTCTCTCCATCCTCTCTCGTTCTCTCATCTCGCGAGACTTGCTGATGTCTTCCAATCGGATAGGTCCTCCGCTGGAAAGATTGAAGGTTGAACCCGGGCTAACCCTGCTGCTGGACACGGGACTTATTGGATGGTTACTATGATGACGTTTCGCCGGATGTGGAGAGTCAAGGTGTAGTTCCAGGCCGTTTTCTTTGGCTCTGCTGAAAAAACAAGAAAAAAATTATAGATGTTTTGGATAGAACCAAAATGGATTAGCGTTAAACAAATATTCTATTCAGATCACAGTGTCACTCTAGCAACAACTATCAAGTTCTTGATCTGGTGGGATCTTTCCAAAGACCTAGAGGCTTTGGTGTTAGCATGTGAAAGCCAGTTCATTGGTTGGGGGCTATCCCCAGCGTTCCACCTCTCTCTCTCTCGCTCTCTCTCTATCTTTCTCTCGCTCACTATATCCATAACGCCAAAATTACACACAACAGGACTTTTTGTGACTAATTTTTGGTCAATTTCCCAAAACGTAACTGTGGCCATTTTCTCTTAACAATTTGATTATTATGGCCATTAGCTAAACTTTAACCATAACCTCCCATAACTCTAACCCCCCCCCCCCCCCCCCAGCACCCCCAAGTAAAAAAAGAAGCTCAATTTATAGAAGAATAAAAATCCAATGAAGTAACGTGGACCAAATCTGTCGATCATTGCATTAATTATTTCTTGTTGTTGTCCAGGCAATGAAAAGTCCAGTTACAACTGCCCATACCTGTCAGGGGAACGCCTCTTGCCATTCTCGTTGAGCTCTGACGTGACAGACTCATGTGTGTCCAGTGGTGAGTGGGTGGGATCAAACACAATGTGTTCGTTCTGGGTCAGGAATTGCTGGGGAGACTGTTTGGCCATCCTGGCACAGTGTAACAGTTCCCGTTGTAACAATGGCAGATTGGCCTGAAAGGATACGCCAGGGATATTAAGTCACTGTTGACCAAGACAGCATTTTAATCTTGTAAAATTTTTTAAATTTTGAACTAAGAGAGTGTTCATTATTATTGGCAAAATAAGAATATATAATTATATATTCTATGGGTATAAACTGAGGCACAGAAAAAGGGTGAGAATAAATGTGATGTAGGAAAAGTGAATGGGATGACCAAAACCTAATAATAATAATGAAGATCATTTATACAACGCCCAATCCAGATGATTTGCTCTAGGCGCTTTACAGAAAGTCTTTTCTTTCCATCTGCAACTCACCCTCTCTCTCTCTCTCTCTCTCTCTCTCTATCTATCTAGCTATCCACAATCTATCATGTCTTATGCTAAACATAAATACATAGACACATACACACATAACACGGGCGCATAAGAAAGAAATTAAACAATAAAACAGCAAAATAAATAAATAAATAAATTGAGAAAATAAATGGATTGGGAATGAGACTTTACTGAAAGTGTTTTTCAAAAAGGTGGGTCTTCAAACCAGTTTTGAATTTTCACTCGGTACATTGTCATGCTTCTCGCAATGATTTTGGCAGCGAGTTCCAGATCTATCTATATGTACATTATAATAAAGTGACTCACCTTTAGGAATGGAATGACAAAAGGACGAAGTGGGAAGTTGGTGGCCTCTTGAAGTTTCCCATGGAACTCTTCAATGGACAGATGGGAGTTCTGAAGATGATATAATTATAGGATGTTGTTACAACTACGTACGTCTGCCAAGTGTTTTGCGCTAGGGGTCCGTATTTTAAGCCTTTTTGTGACTCCAGAGCTAGAGAACTCTTCCCGAAATGCTCCTTGACAACAGCCTTAATTAATTATGATTAATTATTCTTTCAGATTTTCTTTTTGTTTTCCTCCTGTGTTTCGGTTGGTATTAAGAATGAAAGAACACTTCCAGGACAAAACCTCAAAATCGGCAATGCCAAATGCCCCTCGATAATAATTTAGAGCTGAGATTCATCACGACCAACTTACCACAAGTCCCAATACTAAAGTCCTGACGCGTTCTCCGATCTCAGGAGAAATATCTGAGCCGAACTGCTGCAAGGTCGTCAGAAAGCGTTTCAGCTTGCTCAGCTGTCGTGCTCCACAAGCTGGGGGAAGCTGCTGCCCTGAGGAGGAGTTCATTAATGATCCAAACGTGGGTGGGGATGGAGTTCGTCCATTCAGGGTACTCTGGGGGGAGTGGCTTCCATTTACGCCTGAAAATCATAAACGTGAGACGTGACGTCAACAGGATGACCATTTGCGCCATATCATGTCCTTAGTTCTTGTTTGTTCCAACTCCACTTTTTGCACAACTGAGAAATTCCACATTAAAAGTTTGCGGTTTTAAGTATTATGATAAGGAGTTGGAATAAATCGGAACTGTGTAACAGCTTGGTAAGTGCCACAATGCATGTTAAACAAATTCCAAAGTTTGCATTTGCTATACCTCTTCTACATAAGCTACTCGAAGATATCCAGTTTTTTTCAGAATATGGAGATAGGTAGAACAAACAAGAACTGAGGTCGCCATATGGTCATATTGGGTTTTATTTGCACAATTAGAAAGCAGTTTTACATGGAAGGTTGTCGTCAAGCCTAGGATTCGGTTTAGCTAATTGGCCACGATAACCTTTTCGTTCGCATCGTGGCCACAATACGGAAATTTACGGAAACTGGCCACAAGCTGGTAACAAAACAAATCCTATTATGAGTAGTTTTGGCGCCATGGCCAAAATAGCCTTTACTTAACCCTTTCGGTGTCACAGGCTTGGGACATAGTGGCATGTTGTATTACCTGAAAATCACTTCTGAAACTCATAGAAAAGAAATTATAACACCCCTTTTCGTGTTCTCATAATACTTTATCATAGATCCAACCTACCCCCGATCGACCGCTATAGCGGTCCCGGCGCACATATTCAGGAAAATGCCGGCAACCGCTATAGAGATCTGTGGCACTGAAAGGGTTAAACGATACGTGCCGTAGATTTTGTGTGTCCAGAACAGTTACACGTAAAACTTCCGGAACATATAAAATGAGACAAATTCTGTTTTAGAGACCGGTCATTTCTTCCACTCCACTGGTCAAATGCTTGCATAATCACGCGTGAGCTCTTTCATAAAGCAAAACAGAAAGTGGAGGAGGCGAAAGGAATTGTCATGAATATGTGTGCGTTCCTAGACAACGCAGGTGAGACAAACACTGAGGCAAGCATCTGCCAGACCCCTATGTAACATGCTGTGTCAATCACCCAAGTACCAGACATGGTTGCGTGGGTAAGTGTGTATTTCTTACTTAATTTATTGTGCACTTATCTGACCAGGATTTCCAACAGCATAAACGTGAGTATGGACAGACAGTCATAGCTGGAAAGACAGACAGAATAAAAGATAGATAGATAAAGAGACAGATAAGAAGATGAACTGACAGACAGACAAACAGACAGACAGACAGATGGACAGACAGATGGATAAACCTATCCTGCATTGCTTCGACTTTTGACACGAGCACAGGATAATATACCAAATACATATACAAAAAACAAACAAACTATATTAATAACAAGCTAAGCAAGCATAACAACTACATGTAAGATTTAAATGATATGTGGTGCATTGTTTGTCATAAAAATAAATAAATAAATGCACACATAAATAAACAAATAAATAAATAAATAAATACAAACATAAATAAATAAATAAACACACGCATTAATGAACAAATAAATAAATAAATAAATACACATATAAATGAACAAATAAATAAATAAGTACACACACGAATAAATAAATAAATACACACATAAATAAACAAATAAATAAATAAATACACACATAAATAAACAAATAAATAAATGAATAAATAAATAAATAAATAAGTAAATAAATGAACAAATAAATAAATAAAAAAAATATGCACAAAAATAAACAAATAAATAAATAAATGAATAAATAAATCTCTTACCGGAGACACTGCTGTTAGAAGACAAAGGTCTAGATGTTGGTGGTATTGTTGTCATACTGGATGCTTTAGGTGACACTGTGGACTGAGAGTTGAGTTTTACATCAGGACTGTCAGGCATGGTGCAGTCACGGAAATCTGGAAATACAGAAGAACATCACAGATTGGTCAATATGCTGGTATAGCAAAGTGTTCCCTCGCGACCTTTGTTCTTCTTTGTTCCAACTCCACTTTTCGCACAGCTGACAAATTGGACGTTACACGTTAGCGGCTTAAGTATTATGATAAGGAGTTAGAATAAATCGGAACTGTGAAACAGCTAGATCACTGCCACAACGCATTCTAAACAAATGTCAAAGAGTGCATTTGTTACACCCTTCTGTTCGCTTCGGTTACACCTCATCAACACACCAAAAGACCTCTACTTTTTTTTTTTTTTTTTTCAGAAAATGGAGATAGAACAAACAAGTGCCAAGGTCAGGAACTGAAGGATTTAAGTTCAATACCGTGCGTGGACTCCAAAATAAAGTATAATAGTTGAGCATTAATATCAGCGAGTCTACTGTCTTCTGAGCAAAGCAAATTAACCTACGACTGCTACTATTAGAGCGAGGCATTTTTTTTAAGTTCAGTATCATGCCTGGACTGCAAGACAAAAGTTTCGTAAAAGCATAAATATCAGCGTGTATACTGTCGCCAGAGCAAAGCACGTTAACCTAGGACTGTTGTTATTATTAGAGCGAGGCGTTTTTAAAGTACTGAAATTTTCAGAGTAGTAGCCTGATAGAAGAACACTTATTTTGTGCTCAATAATTATTTCAGTTTAAGCTTCTATGTGATTTAGGAACGTTAGTGAACAGTGGTCCTCTAAGTCCCTCTTACGCGTACGCGGTCCCAGTTTTCTGATTTTGCCTTCTTGAAATATTGAGCCTAGTTTTCCCGTAACCAATTTGTCCAGCTCCGCAAATGTGTCCTTTTTTTTCTGGAAAACAGGGGGGTCGGGGGGGGGGGGGGAGGGGCGTCACTACAATGTTACACCAAGCCCTACGACAAACCACCCATCTGCGTCCATCTATTCCCACTCCTGTGTAGTAAAGAACCTATGGAGTTTCAGCTGGTTTTCGGTCTGCACTGACCAATAATTTATTTTGTAAGTCGTTATTTAACAATATGAGTAATCAGAAAGTAAATAATCATCGCACGTGAACGCCGCAGGAATAATACAATTAATTCATTAATTTTGTTTTATTTCTTTTTGGTCGTATGGGTTATTGTTTTTTGTTGTTACTATTGGCTTCGTTGCTGTTGTTGTTAATGTTATAATACTTTTGTGTGTGTGGAAAGGTATTTGACGACAGCGGAAATAAAAACGTTTTTGTTTTTTTTTTGTTTAAAAAGTAATCGGTAGACGAGGAGCACTAATTAAACAAGAATTAGAGAACGCAGCTAAGGATCAGATCAAAAATTCCTATTGACCAACTTTTGCACATCGACATCTCCGTAGACTTTGTGTGTGCATTGCGTTTTCCGTCAGAATGGACAGAACAAATACTTCACAAAGTAGAGCAGTTGTTACAAAGATAATTATGAGTACATTCATTCACCTCAAACCCCAAGGTCCCACGATGAAAAGTTCAACAGTATTTTGTAAAAAGGAGACAAGCAAAACTGCTTCTTTCTGAAATTATGGAACTGCCTCTTTCTGAAAGTATTAAAAATGTTTACATAACAAAATAAAGTAACAAAAATATTATGAAAAAAAAAAAAGAAAAGGGTGTCAAGTTCCCGTCATAGTTTGTTTTTTCTCGAAGACTCCAGCAAAAGACATTGGTTATTCTCTGTAGTGCCAAACAGCCCTAAGAAATGAATGTGACAACACATGAAGATTCCAGGGGGAAAACGGGCTAAGTCACAGTGTAGAAATTATGGGCTTTTAGCCTAAGCCCAAGATAATATATTCCATTGTACAACTTACTTCAATATCTTTGACAGAAATGGGCTCTGTCAGCTAAAACTGCCATAAAACTGACTCGTAACGTAGTCTGTAAAAGAAAGAGCTCAGTCCGAGTTAAAAAAACTCAAGGTTTCTCTGAACATGAAGTCTGTGAATGAGCCCGTGTATCCTGTGGACCCTCCATGCTAATGCCAATGCTAAACTGAGGGCTGCACTGGTGGCGCACTCAGCTAGCTAGTCAAAGGGGACAAGCTATAGATGAAAAGTGAACACAACTCAGTATTTTCTCTATCTGGGTTTGTGGTCTAAATAGAATACTTAAAGGAGAACATTATTTTAATCCCCAAGTCGTCGCTGTGCTGCATGCAGGACTCCTGTAACTGACATTTCGAAAATTTTACAGGAGAGTCAAAAAACTGATTTTCTGTGGCTTATGTAATATTGTAAAGACAATGAACTTGATTATTGCCAAATCGTTATTTATAAGAATTGAGCTACGAGCTTTTGAAACAAGGTGCGCTATTGATTTTCAGACCCAAAGAATGAAAAAAGTGCTTTTGGCCAAAAATTTTAATTACAGGAGGCTTGCACCTTAGCGACGAAGTGATCCCTGTAATTTTTTTTTCAATAATCTGGTTTGTCATTCTGCGATGCAACCGGAAGTCCCTTTGGTTAGATAATCGACCGGGTGATCGATCAGTTGTTTGTTGGTTGTTTATGTTGGTGCTTGACTCGTGATGTCTCTGTAAACTTACTATGTTGCAGTGAAGACATCCGTAGGCTCGAATGATAGGATGCCAAAATGCCGGTCTGATCCTCATACAACATTAAACTTGTTGGATCAGTCAAATATTGACTTTGCGAAGTTGACACTGTGGCCATTGAAACTGGTGATATTTAGACCTCAAAATTGTCTTGCAGTGTCTTCTTGCCAGTTAACTAGGCACAAAAATTATACTAAATCGTGTAAAAACAGCTGTCTATCCCTTGTGAAGCGACTCGGTCAAGTAGCGATGAAACCTTAAGGTTGCAACAATGTTGTGATTCAAGGCGTTCGACTTGCCGGGACGTAGACAGAAGTAACTTGATTTCCAATTACGGAAATGGGTATTTTTCTTCGAACCCGGATTTTATTTGCAGTGAAACAGTGGTTTACTGAAAGGACCAAGACGATGTCTTGAGAATGACGCAGTGTCCCAGAGATAAGTCAGCAAAAGCTATTCACGTAGATATTCAGAAAGAAAAAAAGACATAATCGTGATTGAGAGCTCTTCGTTGTCTGGCCGTAGTTTCTGCACTCCCAAGGAAGGCCAGACAGTGAAAATAATGAACACTCCCACAAACGGTTGATTACAAGGAACAAAGAAACTTTGTCAAGTTATCAATATATTATGATTGTATCATCAAGGTTTCGCTACGCAGCTGACTAGACGACCGTACTAATCGATCTGGTCCGCATGAAGTGACAGTCTCCGTTTCTTCACAATTTATATATCACTGGCTGGCTCAGCGAATGGACGTATGTATTGTCTAAATTTAGAAGGAAGTTTACCAAAGTGTCAGATGTATGTGGCAGATTGATTGCCCACATTACCGCGTCAGCCAAGACAAACGCGTGAAATGGATGACAACAATGCCAGCGCCCCGCATGTCTTTCAATCAGCTAGAATCTACGCCATTGGGGAGCCGAAGACATATAACATGTCAATGGTTTGAGGGAGGAAGTTTTTCCAGATTACGACCGTATTATTGGGAGGATGTTAGAGCCATGGCAGATGTTTGCGGCAGTTAAGCTACAAACGGAAATCACATTCTGTGGAAGTACAGCCATCCCAACCAAACACCCTAGGAAATCGGAAGCGTAGGACTGAGGTCAAATTTGTGCACAGGAATGACATCATCCCTACGTAGATCCTCTGGTTACGACAGCACGCCGACGTTGATTTGATGTAAGGAACCCGGCTCTTGCGGTAATCCCACCACTCCTACGACGGACAGATGTAGTGATGCTGGCTGGGATGCTTGACCGATAAATAAAGAACGACCAACCAAGGTTTCAAATACTAACCGCTGGTTCAAACATGGTGTCCTCTTTAATTAATTTTTTTAGAATTTAGTTCAGAAGAATAGCCCAAAAGCTGCCAGAAAGCAACACAGATCAAATTCAGTGCTCGATTAAAAATAGCTAGGGTTTGGGCGTAATTTGGAGCAGTTTTGAATAAAGAACTGTTCAGATGGGCTTTGCAAGGTACCATTCTGCCATAAGTTTCCCTATTCTTAATGACATGTCTCTATTCGCGTGTGTGAGTGTGTAAGTTCCTTCAGATGCTGTGTAAATTAATTACATTGTGAAACTTCATTTACAAGTCTAGTCTCTCTCTCTCTCTCTCTCTGCCCTGCTCTCTCTCTCTCTCTCTCTCTGCCCTGCTCTCTCTCTCTCTCTCTCTCTGCCCTGCTCTCTCTCTCTCTCTCTCTCTGCCCTGCTCTCTCTCTCTCTCTCTGCCCTGCTCTCCCTCTCTCTCTGCCCTGCTCTCTCTCTCTCTCTCTCTGCCCTGCTCTCTCTCTCTCTCTCTGCCCTGCTCTCTGCCCTGCTCTCTCTCTCTCTGCCCTGCTCTGTCACTCTGCCCTGCTCTCTCTCTCTCCGTTCTCTCTCGCTCTCTTTATATCTCTCTAGACGGTCTATCTCTCTTCCTCAGTCTCTTCTCTCCCTTCCATTCATACATACACATACACACACACACACACACACAACATAGAGAAAGTAACTCACAGGTTATCATTCTGTCTGTGACAGTCACACAAAGAGGTGAGTGTGAGTATCATCAAATGATCATTAACCCCAGAGGTAACACACAGTCCTTCTTTCTGGACGAGAAAAACAGTAGGTCAAGTCCAGTGTAGACCTAGACAGCAGCTGGTCCTGAAGTAGGTCCCTTCTGAATGTAGCATCCACACAAGATGCAAATCAATGGTAGGGACTTTGTAAAGTAAAAAGTCTGTCCTTTGGGGTTGTCTAGCCCTATTTCTCCTGAAGAATTTCAAAGTCTGTTGTCTTTTTCCGATCAAACCACATAGATTGTCTCACGTGTACAGTACTGCTTGAGACTGCAAGCCAGGTCTGGCAAAGAATACGTCTATCATAAGCAAACCGGACAGTAAATCAGTTCTGCTCTTTCCAAATTTCAGATTAGAAGTCAAGGTCTCTGATGCTCGTAACTATTGATTCTGTTATTAAAACAGTGAGAAATAAAGATGACGCCTGGGCTAACACAATATTTGGGATGATAGCACTAAGACGGTTCTTCAGAATCGATCTAGAAAAAAAAAAAAAAACAACTGAACATTCGAGCACAGGGACAATCTCTGAGAATTTATCATTGTGAAGGCAGTAGGATATTTAACTTAGTAATAATATATATATCTAGAAATCAGCGAGGCCTTGATTGCAAACCACCAAGAACCATAGCACAAAGACGGTTCTTCAGAATCGATCTAGAAAAAGGAAAACGATAACTGAACATTCGAGCACAGGGACAATCTCTGAGAATTTATCATTATGAAGGCAGTAGGATATTTAGCTTAGTAATATATATCTAGAAATCAGCGAGGCCTTGCTTGCAAACCACCGAGAACCATATTTCCAAATACATACAGTGCCACATGAAGACAGACTCTGGCATACATGCATAATTATAATGAAGAATCGCCCTAGACACTGAAGAACGACTCCATCAAAGAAAGAGACACCATACTCTTGTAAGGTAGCAAATTTTAGTGTTTTTGATTAAACAATTGCGCTGTCGCTTCAATGACTTAAAGCCAAGTAGATCTATCCCTAAGAAGTGGGAAAAAAAAAGACAGCCAAAATGAAACAAAGCCCCCTCAAAGATGCCAACACATTAGCAAACTGATATGTAAACAAACTTACAATGTAACTACCAGGTTTGTGTTAGGTTTCCCATTGTAACCTTGTTGTCACTATTTCTCTATGGCTACAATGTATATTACAACATTTTTTAGGAGTTATGTAACTAGCCTTGTGGTCACTATTTTCACTATGGCTACAGTGTATGTTACAATGATTTTTCAAGAGTTATGTTTTATAATAACTATTACAACCCTTCTTATACTTCATATATCACTACCACTGCTACCCCGTTCCTTTCACTTCTACCCCTATGATACAGTCACTCGTCGCTGATGCAAGAACATTACCATTATTGCCGTAAAAAAAGCTATTCAGTGCTGCCTCTGTTGAGAACTTGACTACTGTTCAAAGAATATGCCATAGATATTTGTTTCCTGCATCCTGGGGCCGATGTCAAGTTAATATCAGAGCCTCTATGATTTCACAGAAAGATTTGGCATTTTGAACATCTGACTGACTGACTGATTGACTATATGAATGACCGAATGAATGAATGAATGAATACATGAATAAGGGGTTTGACAAAGCGAATTCTGGCGGGAAAGGGAATGACATTTGGAGCGATTGAAAAGGATGTGCAGATATGTGCTTTTTGCAGCAATGATCTTAAATTTCATTGAACATTAGATTGCATCTCTGAGATGACTGGATGACAGTGATGAAAATAAGACTGCTTTATTTCTGGTTTTAGTAATTGCAGCGATAGTACAATCTAAATCTTACTACTGTTATCGTTGATTAGATCTTACTGCAGCTAGAGCTATCAGTAACTACATCAGTGTGTGATTTACATCATCATGATCTAGATCTAGCTTATTGCTATTTTACCATGTTCGCATACGACCCCCAGTGAGTTCTGTTATAGAAACTAAATGGTCGTGTGCTTTTAGGAGCTTTTAGCGTGTCTGTGTATTAGAATTTAAATTATGAGTACCATGACCTATTGGGGGGGGGGGGGTCCTTGGAGAATACATGAAATTTCGTGGGGAAAAAATCCAAACAATGAAGAAAATACAAGGAAAAAAGCAAAACTGCTCAGATCTTTCATCCCCGAGCATACAAACTGGGGTAAAGTGTGATAGGCACACAGTGTGTCTTTCGTTTTAGACCGAGAGGGCAGTGAATTTACATGATAATTTATTGCCTTCCATAATTATGTTGATGTTGAATACAACAGGAAAATGGAACAGAAAAGTAAACTGCCAGGAAAAAAAGAAAAGATGGTTTGAATCCATCAATACAACAGCAGCGTTGTGACTGATAAAACAAGTCTACCAATAAACGCACAGTTGCACAAAACTGAAACTTTCAAAAGACGGAGCCACCACTGAATCATAAGGGAAAAACAACAGTTCAAACCAAACCATCGGAATTAAATCATACAAACTATATCATCATCATCATCATTGCCTTTCTCACCCTGGATCAGGGTATAGGCCACCAACAAACACTTTCCATCCCTCTCTATCATGGGCCAGTCTCTTTACATTATTCCAAGTCTTTCCGCTTCGTTGCACATCATTTTCTCTGGCTCTTCTCCACGTTCCGCGCGGCCTTCCTCTTGATCTCTTGCCCTGGGACAAACTATATAGAATAACACAAAAACACGTCAGAATTCCTCTGAAAAATTCAACTTTTCCAGCCTGGCATTTCCTACACATAACCATTAATAACAGAATAACATCGGGTTGTTTCCCTTCGAAAGTGAAATCCCTTGCCTTGCTCACACGGCGAGGGAACGAAACCCGCGGCCCGCTATAAAAGCCTTGTTGCCCTTCAATTAAAAAGGAGAACAAACATTGGTATCTTAAATACACAGTCAACGATGTACATTCAACGCAGAATATGATAAATAGATAATGATGTAGAATGAACCTCACACGAACCAGAACTCAAAGAGCTGTGACGCGGAAACAGCACACACACACCATAAAAACACGGAATCCTTTTGAATTGGCAGAGTTGCTTCTCCTTACTGTGGCCAGCGCGACGGTCCAAAACCAAACAGCTGCGCGCGGGCTTGGGTACACAAGTTTTGGGTCCGGGACTGAGCGGCTCTCGTGGGCGGCCCATGGAATAGCGAGGTTTATCCTGGGGCCGAGTGTGAACGGCAAACATCATTGAAGGAGCTGATCAAACACTGTAAAACATCGTGGGCAGTAGCAAACTGTTCCTTTCCCTTTCCCCACCCTGCTGAGACCTGTCATCTCATCTCAGTTCACAGTGGAATTCTTTTTTTTTTCTTTCATCCTCTTTCTACATCTGTTCCAATCTATCTATCTATCTATCTATCTATCTATCTATCTATCTATCTATCTATCTATCTATCTATCTATCTATCTATCTATCTATCTATCTATCTATCTATCTATCAATGTGTCTGTCTGTCTGTCTGACAGACAGTCTATCTCTAGATCTATCCACATCACACTTTCTTTTCTTTTTTTAATTTTTCCTTTACCTTGGACGCGGACTCCAGCCCACCCAACCCTCCGCCCTCAGAGCCCCACCCCAGCCACCTTCACCTTCATGCAAAAACTTTCCACAGAATACTCACATGCACACATATACACGTACACAACCATGTACACGTTCTCCCTCACCTTTTGGTTTTCTTTTTTCTTTTTAATTCCATCACAAAACTTTCTCTTCTGTCATGCTTCATCCCCTCCCTCCCTCCTCTCTTCTGTCATGCTTCATCCCCTCCCTCTCTCCTCTCTTCTGTCATGCTTCATCCCCTCCCTCTCTCCTCTCTTCTGTCATGCTTCATCCCCTCCCTCTCTCCTCTCTTCTGTCATGCTTCATCCCCTCCCTCTCTCCTTCTTTTTTTTTTTTCCAACAATTGACATTTTAATTCCGTGGCCAACCTAAAAAACTGTGCAAACTTTGAACTTTCCTTCGAATAACCAAATACACTCTTTATTTGAACAAAGTTCTTTAAATGAAATTAGCACACACCTCACATCTCACACACTGGCGTAGCTACTATTTTCGACATGTTCAGATGAAAATTTATTAGATCTGCACAAAATACGCTGCTGCATTGGGTAAAATGAGACTCTTGCAAGATAGTCGCGAAAAAAACAACCAATGAAAGCCCGATAGTTCGCTCATCAAGAATAACAAAACAGTCCACCCTACATCATTTGGACAAAAATATTCAATTTATCAATATTTTGAACTCTCTACTGTTACATCTTCGTGAATGTGAGACATAAGAAATCTTTCAAGAGAAATGTCACAAGTTACTTGTTTATTCTGTAAGGGTCCTAGCTTTGACCGATGACAATGATAGTTGCACAGAACTGACGAATGTTTTAATTTTTTAAATATCTTCGCGTTTTATAAAAAATGTTAAAAAATTAGGAGCCAACTTGAGACTCCCTGTGTATAAGGGCGTTATATACATGTACGTGCATTTATTATTATTATTATATTATATAATTGTCATGAAGACCAAATCTCTGAAATTTTAATGCGCTCCATAAAAATAGGAAAATTCATCATACGCCTGTTAAACATGGGACGGACGATGAATTTATCCAATACTGAGACAAGTATACATTTAACATCTTCCCTGTGCGCTATTCATAATACATACACCATTGCTAAACAACACTATCTGCGGGGCACCAGTTAAATAGGTCCTGTTGTACATCAAAAAAAAATTTGAAAAGAAGAAATGTCAAATGTTGATTTTTTCACCTCTTCGTCTTGTTCGCCCACTGCAGTAATGACAGACTAAAGTACATCAGTTAAAATACAGAAGGGAGAGGGGGGGAGAGACAGGGGGGGGGGGAGGGGGAAGAGAAATAGACAGAGGGAAGAAACAGAGGGAGAGAGGGGAAGAGAGAGGGAAAGACAGAGTAATAGAGGGAGGAAGAGAGAAATAGAATGGGTAGAGAGAGAGGGGGCAGCAGAGACAGAAAAAAAGAGAGGGGGGAGAGAGAAAAAGAGTCCCAGAGGGGGGAGAGAAAAAAAAAAGAAAGAGAGAGAGCGCGCGAGACGGTTATTAATATTCTACTATCCTTTCTCTTTATTTTGCCATATCTTTAAATTTACTTTATCCTAAGCCTTGCTTCGACCGCACAGATTTTCGGAGACAATTTTAAAGTACATTAGATTTTTGGGGAGAGCAATTTTTGTTCATTTTGTTTCAAAAACGATGGGAAACTAAGCAAGTGGAAGTTCTTAATATTGTTTTATTTTCATGGTTGTAATTTTCCTTTTCTTTTTTTTTTTTTTTTAAACTTTCTAATGAGATTATTCTCCTGTTGTTGCAAATTCATGTTTTTGCTGTTGTTGATTTTTAAATCATGAGCACTATTTTTTTCACTTTTTTTTTATTTCGCCGTTTTTCTCAAAATGATAATATAATTATATTTTTTATTCTGTTCAGAACATTAACAGCGGTTTCATAGCTGAGTTTTATTGTGTTTCATAATTGAAAGCAAGGCGTAGCCAGCTCAAATTCTCATGACAGCCACATGGCTGTTATTGTTGTTTTATTTATTTACTTATTTTTTTTTTGTCTCACAATTTTTGCCAAAATAATCAATAAAATGATAACTCTTTAATTCCATTGAGAGCAGCTGTTTGTTAATTGAGTTTTCAATATGCTATAAAGAATTGTGTAAAATCTGGGTTTTGTTCAGTCATCTTCAAGATGGAAAACTGCATAGAAATGCCCACGAAAAACACGCAAAATTATGACACTTGTATACAATAAAATTAGGAGTGAGAGAACCACTTTCACGACAAAACCTCAAAATAGAGAAAATGTCGCATGCAACAAATATGGCAAATATTCCTCGATATAATTTATAAACGAGCACAGTACTGTGTGAATAGGCGAACTAAAGTATACCATTCTGAAACACGAAAAAACAAAATCTTAGCCACGAAATAATTCTACGCCGACGAAAGAAAGCTTTGATACTCTCCGTTTTGTACCCCCTAGACTGATTACCCTTGAAAACACAGTATAATGTGAAAATCTTTGCCAGTGCTGGATAAGCCCAAGACAATATTTTGACAGCGCAGATCTCGGCAGGATAATCTTGTAAAGCAGTAAATGGATTAATCCAAGCGAGAGAGAAGGTCTTGTGAAAATAAGTGGAGCCGGTCCCCGCTTCCGTTACTTTGTTACTCATGATGTGGCCGGACAAAGGACACTTTGCTGGGTTGGTGGTGACAATAGAAACACGGGCTTAGAGAGAAAGTAGGGAACAAGCTTAATGTTAGCTGTGGCTTCTACGGCAATGCATGGGATTTAGATAGATAGATAGATAGATAGATAGATAGATAGATAGATAGATAGATAGATAGATAGATAGATAGATAGATAGATAGATAGATAGATAGATAGATAGATAGATAGATAGATAGATAGATAGATAGATAGATAGATAGATAGATAGATAGATAGATAGATAGATAGATAGATAGATACGAACACACACAGAGACCTACAGATAGACAGACTGACAGACAGACAGACAGACAGAAAGGACAGACGGATTGACGGGCGGACGGGGAGGGGGGGGAGGACGGAGAAATGGATGGATGAATGGATAGATAGATAGATAGATAGATAGATAGATAGATAGATAGATAGATAGATAGATAGATAGATAGATAGATAGATAGATAGATAGATAGATAGATGGACGGACAGACGGACGGATCAATGGATGGGTGAATAACTGGACACACGTATTAAACCACAGAATATAATAATGTATCAGAACGTCAGAAGGCAGGTGAAAGTTAACGGACCAGCTGCTGTATTTACACTAAAGCCAGCTGATTATATCCTCCCACGTCACTAGTATACTGGTCACTAGGACGTGCAGAGATCAAGTGCGAGTTCATTCAGGATTACTGTGGCTACCTTCCTTTATAACGCAGATTTCTTCAATTGTACTATTGCTTTTTATTAACTTATTTATTCGTTCATTTATTTATTTATTCATTCATTTATTTATCAATTCAATTTATCTATTTTCTTTCTTTCTTCACTTATCTACCTATTCATCTGATAATTTGTTTTGTTCTTTCTTTATTGTCAGAAAAGGTTTAATTTTAAACAAAGCAAAGATCGGGTATTTTGTTTAGTTATTTGTCAGTTTTGCCAATATTCTTATTCTTATTATTTCTATTTATCTTGGGGGCTGGGATTTACTTATTTACTTATCTTGGGGTCAGGGTAATACATTTCTAAACAGCGTACCGATTGCTTATTTATTTATTTATTTATTTATTTATTTGTTTATTTATTATTATAATTATACTTATAATTTATTTATTTGATTATTTATCTTCTGGCCAGGGTCATACATTTTTTTTCAAATAGCGTACTGATTTCTTATTTGTTTATGTATTTATTTATTTAGTGACATTTATTTCTTGCTTGTACCGATGTCGACCCCACCCCCGCTCAAGATAATACTACAAAAAACAAAACAAAAACTGACACATTCATCCCAAAACGTAGACAGATAGCTTTGCAGGTGAAGGGAGCCCTAAATACAAATGCAAGTTATTACTATTTCCCCCATGATATGAGATGACTAACGTAGGGCAAAGATATCAATTTATACATCTCACTTTTTTGTACCATTTTCTCCATATATCGGGGATATCCACACTGGCTCCCAGATGAGTGTCAGAAAGGTTTTTAATATCCTAACACCTGCTTCACACCTGGCGATACCATGACAGGGTCGATATTTAATATATTGCAATATCTCTTGCAGGCTTGGCATTAATTATATACCACACCTGGTCTCTGACCGTAGTAATACATCACGGTATACTAGGTTAATAGCTCTCTTGTGCGTATCATTCTATCTATCTATCTATCTATCTATCTATCTATCTATCTATCTATCTATCTATCTATCTATCTATCTATCTATCTATCTATCTATCTATCTATCTATCTATCTATCTATCTATCTATCTCTATCTATCTATCTATCTATCTATCTATCTATCTATCTATCTATCTATCTGTCTGTCTGTCTGTCTTTCTGTCTATCTATCTATCTATCTATCTATCTATCAATCTATCTATCTATCTATCTGTCTATCTATCGGTCTATTTGTCTGCCTGTGTATTTATCTATCTTTCTATCTTATCAATCTATCTGTATCTGTCTGTCTGTCTGTCTGTCTGTTTGTCTGTCTGTCTATCCATCCCTCTGTCTGTCTCTGTCTGTGTCCGTCTTTCCATCTGCCTGCTTGTTTATTTAATCACTGTTACATTTACAGATAATTATGTTTAAGAGAAAACTACATGGGTGTGACAGCTCGCCCATCGAACGTCACGTAGAGAAACAGAAACTGTTAGTTCAATAATAATATCAATATGCACGATATCTGGTATTCATATCGTTTGTTCTACCACATAGCAACGCATCTGTGGGGTCACATTGTGGATAGGAGTGTGGATGGATGGATGGATGGATGGACGGACGGGCGGGCGGACGGACGGACGGATAGATAGATAGATAGATAGATAGATAGATAGATAGATAGATAGATAGATAGATAGATAGATAGATAGATAGATAGATAGATAGATAGATAGATAGATAGATAGATAGATAGACAGACAGACAGAGGGCGGGCGGACGGACGGACAGATAGATAGATAGATAGAAAGATAGATAGATAGATAGATAGATAGATAGATAGATAGATAGATAGATAGATAGATAGATAGATAGATAGATAGATAGATAGATAGATAGATAGATAAATAGATAGACAGACAGACAGACAGGTGGATAGATAGATAGATAGATAGATAGATAGATAGATAGATAGATAGATAGATAGATAGATAGATAGATAGATAGATAGATAGATAGATAGATAGATAGATAGATAGATACTACTAGCAACGACAGATAGATCATACAGATCTGAGGATGGACGGAAGGATGAAGCAAAGGAGAAAGATGGATAGGTGGATGAATGAGTGACTCACAGGGAGCAGATAGAAGTGTGGATCGACATGCAGACATAGAAACAGACAGATGATAGGCAGACAGTTCCATTAGAACAGTTAATTCCGACAGTGCATAAAATTTGCATAATATGCATGTATTTACAATACACAATAACATGGGAGAGAGAGAAAGCGAGAGAGAGAGAGAGAGAGAGAGAAAGAGAGGAGCCGATAGACAGAGAGACAGAGAAACAGACACAGACAGTGGGGGGGGGGGAGAGGGAGCGAAAGGAAAAGAGAGAGACAGACAGACAGACAGACAAATAGGCAGACAGAAACAGTCGCAGATAGCGAGAAAGAGATTGAGAAAGAAGAGAGAGACAGAGAGAGAGAGAGAGAGAGAGAGAGAGAGAGAGAGAGAGAGAGAGAGAGAGAGAGAGAGATCATGAGTTTGATAAAATAAACACAAGCAAGACAAATCTAATTAGAATTCCCAAGAAAACACCACAGATTTCCACCACTTTATCTTACAGGTAAGCTTAACGCATGCTTTTTAACTTTATCTTATTCTTCCAGCCAATGTACAACTCGACCTTGCCATTTCAAATTGTTCCTGCGAATACGACCGCTGTGACAAAGTTGCAAATATAATTATGCAAATGCAAGTTTCACTTGAAAGGGATCTAGTTATGGAAGGAAACCCCCTTGTCTCGTAAGTAATAAACCAACAGCTGGTGCGGTAAAAAAAAAAACAACACTAGAAATTATACTCTAACTTAGTGTGCAACAGACGGTGGGGAATATCCAGCTATGATAATTTTCTTTCAAAATATCATAATACAGGTAACAAAGAGATCGGTTTTAGACAAAGGCTTGGATGGTTTTGGTGTGATGTGTGTGTCTATTTGTATACTGTGGCTGTTAAAAAGCCAATTTGGGAAGGTTCTATTTGCTAGGGGGCGGTGGGCTCATTACAAAGGTGAATAGAGAAAGTACTGAGTTTTGTTCTCTGTTCAGCTATGGTTTATACTGTAAAAAACCACGTTCCCGTAACAATTGTCGTATGAATTATATACTGTGGGTGTTGTGGTTTGTGTGTGTGTGAAAGAGAGTAGTATGTTGATGGGTGTTTTCTGTGGAGGGGAAAAGAATGGTGGTGGTGGTGGTGGTGGTGGTGGTGGGGGGGGGGGTTATAATAGAGAAAACCGTTTCAATCATGTCAAGATATTAGTGAGTGAGTGAGTGAGTGAGTGTGTGAGTGAATGAGTGGGTGGGTGAGTGAGTGGGTGAGTGGGTGAGTGGGTGAGTGGGTGAGTGAGTGAGTGAGTGGGTGAGTGGGTGAGTGAGTGAGTGAGTGGGTGAGTGAGTGAGTGAATGAGTGAGGGAGTGAGTGAGTGGCTGAGTGAGTAAGTGAGTGAATGAGTGAGTGAGTGAGTGAGTGAGTGAGTGAGTGAGTGAGTGAGTGAGTGAGTGAGTGAGTGAGTGAGTGGATGTGAGTGAGTGAGTGAGTGAGTGAGTGATTGAGTGAGTGAGTGAGTGAGTGAGTGAGTGAGTGAGTGAGTGAGTGAGTGAGTGAGTGAGTGAGTGAGTGAGTGAGTGCGTGAGTGAGTGAGTGCGTGAGTGAGTGAGTGAGTGAGTGAGTGAGTGAGCGAGTGGTTGAATGAGTAGGGAAAGTGAACAATTGTACCTAAATGATTTGAAATTGTTCGAATTTTTATTCATTCATCGGGCCATCATATTTCCATTGGTGATGAAACTGTACCTATCACCACTCCTTAGTTTTATATAATTGTACATTTTTGTTTTTTAATTTTTGTGTCTTAATTATTTGTAAACAATTATCTTTTTCTTCGTGCATCTGGATCACCCCCCGCCCCCCCCCCCCCCATCCCCTTTTCTTAAAATCTTTTATTGTCATGGAAAAGTGTGGGCCCCCCCCCCCTAACTTCTCTCGTTTAGGACGGGTGCTGAAAGTGTAGGGTTAGTCATGTTTGTGTTCATTTTGTGTTATTTTTTCATTCTTTGAACATTATAATATAAACAAACAAACAAACAAACATAAATATTTTGGATCTGGTGTGGCAAAGTAATGATATCCTGTGTATTTGATTGTTTGTTTGTATTTATTTTATTGTTGTTGTTGCTGTCGGTTGGTTTATTTCTCTTTCCTGTCAAATTTTGTATCAATGGAACTAAATGAGCACAAAAAGGAGAGTAAAAAAAATCATTGAATTTGCGATTGCCAAGAAAGTGAGAGCGCTCGAGACGGGGATGCACCTCGCTAACCTTACTATTATCTCCCTTCTTCACCCCCGTTCCACCCTCACCCCACCCCCACCCCCTCCCTCTTCCGACTCGGCTTATCATGAACAGCGCACGGGGTGAGCAGAATGGATGTGTGGCGCACCTGTGTTTGGAGTGAGTGCCAACATCTGGAAGTATGCGGCCGTCCCAGACAGAGTGGTGCCAGTGCGGAATGCGCGCGCCACACGATATCGACAATGTGCGCACCACATGTGCAAAAATTCGTTTCTTGAGAAATGGACCAGAGGGGGTTGGGGCGGGGGTGTAGCAGGGGAAAAGTAAATAATAGTAAAAAGAGGTAGAGAGAAGGAAACAGGAGGTGGGGGGGGGGGGGTTGAAAGAAGAAGGAGAAGTGAAAGAAATAGAAGAGGTGTGAAAGAGTTAGAATGAAAATAGAGTATAACGTGAGGTTTAAGGGATAGGACATATTAACCAGAGAGGAAAATGATATCATAATAATATTAAGGTTTCACGGCCTCAAATGGGTTAGGAAAAATAACTTCACGGCGAGGGTTGATAGAAGGAGAAAATAATGTGAAGGAATGGGAATAAAATCAAATTAGAGACGGAGGATCGAAATTAATGTGGGAAATGAGAGTGTGCTCGGGGGGAAGATTAAAGACTTGAAAATTTAGAGTGGGAATTCGAAACAGATTGTGTGTGAATGAGGGTTGTGATTAGAATAGGGAGGGAGGGAAGGGGTGGGTGGGTGAGGGAGGGAGAGGGAATGAGTGAGGGAAGGAGGGAGGGTGCAGTGAATGAGTGAGTGAGTGAATGAATGAATGAATGAGTGAGTGAGTGAGTGAGTGAGTGAGTGAGTGAGTGAGTGAGTGAGTGAGTGAGTGAGTGAGTGAGTGAGTGAGTGGGCAAACTGAACGGCTGTGACGAAATGATTTGAAATTGTTCCAGTGAATGAGTGAGTTACTGCAATAAGAGATAGCAAAACAAAAAAATGAAAAAAAAATCGCTTTGAAGAAGGGTATGTGACTTTATGGAAACAATCGAAGAGCTGACTGGTGAAGCATTCGCGCTTTGACCCCCGTGACACTTAGACGAATGAGAGAAAAACCACAATGCAGAAAGGAGGAAGTAGTGAGAAAAATGATTGAAAGACTGAACCAGGAAAGCACAATGTGACAAATGAAAATACGACTGACGGAGGTACCACAGTAGGCCCGGAAAAAGCCCACTCAGCTGCTGGCAGACAAGAAGTGCACTCCAGAATTTCCTACATTATTGTTATTTTCATAGTAAATCCAGGAAGACACTATCACACTTGGGCCGGTCAGAGGCAGTCAGCTTCTGCCACTATTTCTTGGGTGTACATTTTGGCTGGCAGCAATTGGCTGTGGCGTTCCGGGCTTAAACATGGAAGGTAATAATTATTCGTGTATTGCAGCCTCATCTTCATCAAATTTCTGCCTTTCCATTCAGACTGCACACACTGCTGCAATCAGATTTATGGTCTACAGACGAAGGGGAAAATAGCTAGAGAAAATACACCAAAATACTCATCAGGTATTTCTAGTATCCGTTTACCTAAAACCAGTAGGGGGCGGGGGAAGGCGGGTAAATATAGTAAAGGAGCAGTTCTAGGCTTCTTAAGAAAAAGCCCAGACTTGGATAGACAGAGGAACAGGTAGAGGTGGATGTATTTGGTAGCATTTACTCGTATATTATCATATTTTTCATCTCCCGTTGATCTGTCCCTGCTTTTGGTTGTAGGTAGCATATCAAACTAAATAATAAGATTCGTATTATAATTGAAGGGGTTACAATTAGAAGGGGATCTGGGTGTCATTTGACTGGTTTTGAGAAAAAAGCAAAAAACTTTAATTCAGTATAAACCAATTAGATTGAATAAACGTTCTCAATACTGACATCAACTCTTCGAGAAAATCATAAAAGTATTTTATTGGATTGGTTTATACTGAATGATCTTTTTATGCTTTTTTTTTCAAAAGCAGTCAAATGGCACTCAGGCCTCTTCTAATTCAATTAGTTTTGTCTGTGGAGAATTAGAGAACTGTAAGTTTCGTATGTCTGTGTTACAGTTACCGTGGCAAGACAGAAGTAAATGCTCCATGGCATTTTGTAGAGCGATATATTCAATTGCATAGACCTATATTTTATACATGTAAATGGATTGACCATCTTTGTCCCAGTCTCAGCGAATGTAAGCATAAGAAAACAGATTTTAATGTCAACATCGCCCCATATATAAGGTCTATACATCTTTGTCCCAGTCTCAGCGAATTTAAGCATTAGAAAACAGTACTTAACGTCAAGATCGACTTTTAAACAGCGACATAAAATAATTATGAAACATCTTCTTTACTGAGCGGTCGGGGCAAATTTAACACAGCATTTTGCAGTCCAAGAGGAAAACAAAAAAAAAGGCGGGGGGGGGGGGGAGGATGGAAAAGGGCGGAAGGGCCTTCCTGTATGCAAGGCAAATACACCGGACTTTCTTTTTTAACCCCAGTACTCTGCTGTGACCTTTTTTCAAATCGTTCATGCGAGAGAGATGTTGATACACAGTCATAATTTATTTACCGTTTCTAAGCAACAGAGCCTCAAAACACAGACTGTAAACGCAAACAATGACGTCATACTCACCAGTTTACCAAGAGAAGAAGGAAGGTGATGAACTCGTGGGGTTCAGACAGCACTTTAAAGACAGACTATCCAAAATCATTCAAGAATTCAAATATTTGTCTTGTCAAATATTCTCATCGCGGTCACGAAAATAAAAGTATCCCAAACTGGTGGAAACATGTACTGCACTTTCAAAGTCTACATCTACATTAAAACGTTCCTTATTGTTCTACTAGGAAAACACATACAAGTGTTCAGGTAATTCACCACAAATAGAAGGCCTTGTGTCTTACAAATGTTCAAAAATAAATTACTGTCACGTGTGACCGCAGGATTCACTGTTTACTAATAAAAATAGAAAGTCTCACTTTATTTCACATAAAACAAACACCCAGACCAACATGTCCTTTCATGTGCTCATCATTCTCGTTTTAAAATCCAAATAAAATGGAGTGACTACTGAAAAATCTGTTCTAAATAGATCTCAAGAACGGTGCGATTTCTAATTTCTGAATTTGGGTTTACAAGGCGGCAAGTAAAACATTGATGGCAAAATACAGAGTACAGAAACGAGACGACCACTGAAGTAGTTCATCCTGAGCATTGCCTCAACTGGGCTACTTTCATGTTAACGAAGATCTCCAACAAACCCGATAATGAAACATAAGAACAAGTAAGGACATGCTGAAAAGAGTGTCCTTCGCTTGGTTTGCAAAAAAAAAAAAAAGGTGCAAGAATACATCAAATAAAGACAACAACCGTGCGTCCCGTGGTCCAGAGTTAGACTCAGGAAGAAAGACAAACTGGCAGTACATAAATAAACCGAGACACAGAGATATAATGAAATTAAAGATAAGCAGAGAAAATAAAATAAAAATAGCTAATTAAGTTCTGAGCTGCAGCTGCGCCAACTTGGATGACAACTAGGCAAAACCACTGGGCGATCAGATCCTAGCAAGAACTGACACAAAAGATGACAGGGTAAAAAATCCCAGGTTACCCAATAAGTACAGGTTTCAGTGGCCAAGTGGCATGGAGACTTCGCCCACTCTCTTCACAAGTTTGTTTGGCCTAGGTAAAAAAGGTAAGTTTACAAATGTTTTCAAACCAAGCGAGTGAGTCTTAAAAATAGATTATTAATTGCAAGCACAGAAAATGTTTATCCTCGATGTTCTTCCACAACTAAACGAGTTCAAGTGGTTGAATAAGCATCCTTGGCTGCGAAATAACGACCAAAGTTTCAAAACTAGAAGTAGGAGACGCTGAAAAAAAAAAAAAAAAAGCAAAACAAAAACAGCATGACAAATGCAACCTAAAATTCCGAACACTTTGAAAAAAAATTATATTTTTTTTATGCCTTACAGAACGCAGACTAATTCACTATCAGAATAATATATGCCTGTCACAGGAAAATATTAATAAATAAATACACATAATAAAAATACACGGTCGCACATCTTTGTTTCACGGGGGTCTCATCTTATAGCTTTTAAAGATAAACGAACCCTAAATTTGGCTATAACTAGTTCACAACATGACGCACTCTAGTAAGCATACTGAGCGCTCTAAACATATCCGAATGAAGCATTTCACAGCCTTTACAATGGAGACACGGGTGAGTAGATAATATACCTGCTGTGGTCCAAACTATCTTGCTTTATTATCTATCGTGTATGTTGAGTCAACTCCATTGGCTCTGCTCACTGTATACTGCACACTTTCAACTTTCTTTCCTACCAGCGTCGTATGTCAAGGGCCCGAAAATGAACATATGTTTCACTCGCCATTGTGAAAAAAAGAGCTGGTTATAAATAATACTATGCTGCAGGCTGGCATGGATGGCTAAAAGTGTACTGTTTCTCTTTTATCTCTGAGCCAGCTTCGACTGAGATGGTCCACAGCTGTTCGGGGTTATAATACAGAGCATTCACAGTAAGCATAATCATGGGATGGCGCAGAAATTTATCGCCGTTTCCTCCCAGTAGATCGGGGTGTCAGGTGCGCGACAGGGAGAACTCATTTAACTAATTAGCCCGCGTGATGAGCGCGACAACTGATGCACAGCTGGTACTCACCAATCAAATTGATTATGGCACACAGCCCAGGCCAATGGTATTGATTATAACAATATAGCGCCGGTAATTCCGGCCAATCAGCGGGCGTGTTCCGTTCCTCGTGTCGGGGTAATCCATTATTGAATTTTCTCGGTGGCCATCTGTTGGCCAGTCTGTCACCAATCTTCCAGCCAAACCCGAGGCACAGTGCCAGACAAGTTTGGCCACCGTTCTACTCAGCCTTAACACCAAACATTTGGCCAGCCAAGTGCACAGCACAAACCTGGGGAGGGGGGAGGGGGAAATGCTGTAAACCCTCTCTTGTTCAACCCGACCAGAATACGTTTGTTTACACAGCTGATAATACCAGTCCGTATACAACTGTCGGCCGGCCTACCTGTTGCTACCATATTAGCATTTTTTAGGGACACATTATGGTTGAGTGCAATGTAGGTGTGCGCGGGGCATTCATGATTATCGACGCAAAAAAACAACAACACAAAAAGCATTCAAGGTCATATCTATTGACATCCTATAATTAAACTATATCAGCTACTGGTTCAAAGCTAATGAAAATGTGTATGGATCTTTGTTTCTGGAGAATTACCGCTCTGTGTATTTAGCTACTCAAGTCAATCAAAGAGACCGAATAAAAACGGTCCCGTCTGAACTGTCATGGTCGGCATGAAAATCTTTCAGTCCTTCCACTTATCAGTATCGATGCTGTTGATCTAGGAAACAAAAAGAAAGGGAGAGGATCTTTCATTTCTTCTATTCATTGACATGTGGATATTCTTGTTGAATAAAAAAAAGTGTGGGGGAGGGAAAGGGATCGAGTGCCCCCCCCCCCCCATCCCCACACACACAACATGAAAATTCGTTGCGGGTACACAGAAATAAACGATAACTCACATTTGTTTTCCTGTATTCCCCCCCCCCCCCCACCCCAACCTGCTTTTCGCTACTTGAATCTCATAGAGGGGTTATGCTGTTATCAACCATTTAAACGGCTCATTATCACCTGTTTCAAGAAATTGATATCTGGCGCCAGTTGTCGGCACGAGATCAGAAGAGCGTAATTTTAATAATTATTCCCACGTATTTCGGTGTCTGCGCAGCAATCATGTAATTTAATCATGAAAACATGCAAAATGAAAATAGAAAATTATTTCAGAATAATGCTTATCTAAAGTGTCAGTCAAAAGCACTGTATGAACAGATTTAAATCTAGATCTATAGGGAACGGGACTGACTGACACAGTTACTATATTTAGATTTACGTCATGGGACATTCGAACTGTTCAACGCGGCGGTTAAGCACATTATTTTGTGGACTTTGTGCACATTTTTCATGTGCAGTTGATCTTTGTGCCTCGAATCGCTCGTACAAAGTCCATAACAACTGTGCATAACCACCGCGTTGAACAGTTCGAAGGTCCCATGACGTCATCGGTAAATTTAAATATATGTAGTAACTGTGTCATTGAGTCCCGTTCTCTATTAGCTGCTCGTTACCTCCCTTATGTAAGGCCGTCGAGACCAAGTTACTGCTAAGGGACCGCAGTATAATAATTATTACAAAGCCAAATAGAGAAAAATACTGAGTTGTGTTCACTGTTCATCTATCTTATTCTATATTTCGGTAACTTGCAACCTTTGGCATGACTAACTGACCAAACCATACACTCTTCAGGCCTTAAATTTGGCAGGAAGGTGGCAATTGAGATAAGGAAGATGATGGCTATAATTAAAAGTCGTTTACTTCAAGCGTTTATTGCTATGTAACATCTGTATTTTTGCATGTTTGTTTCGTAATATAGAGTACCGTGCATGTCATAAAAAGTGACCGTATCAAGCGTTCAGTTTGGTGCGTAGTGTTCTGGTGCGCATGAGTTCTGAAGCAAGACCCAAGATTATTACTTTTATTATATGAGAGAGAGAGAGAGAGAGAGAGAGAGAGAGGGGGAGCACATTATTGTTTATTCTGGGCAATGCCCGGTTGGACATCTAGTAGCTTATAATGTAAAAAAACCTCAGTTCCTTAACAATAGCTCCAACACAAAGTATCGAATGATGCGTTTAAAAAAAATATATTTTTTTACGTTTTATTTTTCGTCTGAATAGTTGTATTACAATGTTAATTTTATTATGTTTTCCCGATGCCTCGACAGCTACCCCATGTGGTGTTGAATCGTGGATCTGGGCATAATGATGAATATGATAAGTTAATTGGTGAGTAACGTCGATCGGCATGCAATACTGCCCGGGGGGTTGCAAGACATCACCGTATCGATCCTGACAAAACAAACTGCCTCTTTCGATTTTCTGTCTTGTCTGGGAGGAACAAAGAGGTCTTATTCGTCGTACGAGTTGTCTTTAATGGGTTTGTGAATGAAATACAAAGTGCCATTATCCAAAAGAATAAAAATATCAAAACACAAAATAAACATCAGATTTCATCTTGTCATTTTGTTTAAGCGGATGGCAGTACCCGAATACTGAATATATGACACTGAACACCAGTCGCCCAAGGAGAAAATAATTAATAAACCGAATCAGGAAAAAGACGAAGTTCATGTATGACTGGGTTGTTTATGGCTGAAGTCGACCAGCTGGTACAATATTGCTGCATTTATTAAAATATCAAACAGCACAACGAGATACCATTCGCGTGATGAACTATCAACGTTTTAGTATGCAGTAAAAGCAGCCGAAACAGATGTAGATCAGCTTGGCCCTTTTGCAGATAACACCTGTTCCTACACAGTACTGTATTACAACGGATCTTTGAAGGAAATTATGACATACCTGCAGAAAAAGGTTATTCTCAAAAGAGTAAACTATACTATTCGTATACAGAAGAGACACATCTGAACATCAGACTATGCCTATCGTACTGGGGAAATAGAGGTTTCAACAGAAAAAGTCGTTACTCTTAAACAGAGTTTATTGAAACCAAAGATATTACAAACGATTCGATGAGACATTCCCTTCTTCGCACCTCTAAACAAAATCGTGCACACAGTTTGCGCGCTAATCGTGGGCGGGGCCCATGGCGCATTGCATGAAAGTAATGCTAGTTATAGTGATAAATTAATGTTGCGGATTTGTTACAATGTTAATGTAACTAAGAAAAAAGAGCAAATAGCCAGAGTTTTCATACAGCGATGTAAGTTAAAATTACAAAATAAGTGACGTCAATGAAGGAAAATGCTATAGCTCCATAGCAAACAAAATTCAGTATTTTCCCTATTTTCGCTTTGTAAAATACGGCACTGTTCATGACTTCCACGCATTCGTCGCTAGATGGCGGAGCAAAATCTGTGCACGTTAACCGCGCTGGCTATCTCATCTTATTGTTTCCAGTATGTTTGGAGAAAGTAAGCGGCTCACACCCATTTGTTTTGTCTTAGTAATTTTTTCAACCCGAGGAAGGCCTTTGTGGCGGAAAGCGTACCCCATTTCTAGAAGTGAAGTTTAGTTGCACCAAGTATTTGTTACTGTTTGGGGGGGGGGGGGGGGTGGGCTTTAGATATGTATCTAATTTTTTTTTCTCCTTTGCCACGTCATCTGTGAGTGGATCTGGAGACATCAGGTTAAAGTGGAAGACCAATTTCTTGAGAAATCCCCTCCAGAGGGTGAAACTTAAGATTTGCTTATGATATGAAGGATTAGCCATTTTTCTGCATTCGGTCAAAATATTTAGCGTGAAATCTCCTTAGAACTATTTTATTTTGATTTTTTTTAAAGAGGTATAAAAAGTTCACCTTAAGTCCGTTTTCGCCAGATCCACTCACATTTTACCGGAGTATTAATTTTAAATCTCAACTATAGACAATGCTAATCGTGCAAAGAAAAGACAGACAGATCTGATCATACATCTTGCACAAAGAAGCTCAACAGCAAAAGTTATGAGACTGTACAATATAGGACTGAGTTTTCAATTGTTTGATCTTCGGCCACCAATATAAAAGGGCCTTGAGTCTTACTATCTCTTCAATCGGGGACGACATGGTCTAGAGGCAAGATGCTCGCCTCTCATGTCGAAGGTACCGGATTCAATCTCCGGTCGGTGCAGGCATATTGGAATTTTTGGGGTGAAAAAATTTCTGTCCCTGATCCTGTGGTAGGTGGGCTCGGACACCTAGTCTTCTAGGATAAAGACGACAAATTCGGGGGATCTGTGTGCACTTTGCGCACGTTAAAGATATCTTGGTAATTAAAAGTCGAGAAGAGCAGGCCGAACAAGGCTGCTCCCCGGGCAAAAATTCTAAAAAAACTAATCCCTACCACAAAAACAACAAGAACAAGAAATATAGAGACAAGAAAAGTGAAATGCAAATGCCAAGGACAGCGGACCTCCTAAAATAAGGATTTACACACAGTTTCTCTTCAATAGACTTTGATTATTCCAACCAGTACAAGGGTGAGCATTTCCACGAGTGTAATTTTGCACAGTCAATGAGAAAAACCCACAACCAAAGAAGAACATTCTCGAGGGCCTCAGCTTGGCGCTGAAAAGCCTTTGATAATGATTGTCAGTCATTTTATAACACTTCCAATAACATAAACATAACATAACGCAGAACAAATTAACACTGCCATAGATACGAAAATTTGGCGAAGACAAAGAAAAAGAGGTTGAAGATATTATCATTATTATTGTCATTCCAAGTTCCGTTTGTTGAACGGTGGTCACAGCGTCACCATGAAATTTCCTACCATACTTTTCCATTCTACTCGACGAAATACGTCTCTTTTCTGCCGTTAGAAAAGTAATGGCAAGTAAATCATATTAAAGGCAGAATCTAGTCCAAAACGGATAACGTAAACATAACATAATAATCTGTAACAAACAAACAAACAAACACTGCCACAGATAGGAAACTTTACACTGAGATGTGTTCGGATGATTTTATGAATGGGCTCCACTATGACCAATTTCAAAGATCATGCAAAATCAAAGACATTTCTATGCAGGACAGAAAGACAAAGGAAGCGGAAGAAAAATGGGTTACCACGTTTTAATGAGGAACTTCAACCAGGCTTGATTCCTTTATAATGAGCTCACTCGCTCTGAGACAATGAGACTTGAAAACTACATAATCCGGAGAGGGGGTCCCTTAATTGCAGTATTGGGCGAGGCTTGAAGTGATGAAGGAGAGGTGGGGGCTGGAGTGGGAGGGGGGGGAGGGGGGATGAAAGAAAGTCTCAGCTAAGCCTATTCCCAAGCTATCATGGAGGAATTAGTCGTGTTAACCAGCGGGGTTGCCGAAAATGAGCCTCGGAGGGCATTATTCGGCCGCAGATTAAACGAGGACATGGGAAAAGGGATAGACAGAGAAATTACGAGAAAGAGGGAAAGAAAGAAAGAAAGAAATGTACATGTGGAGGAGGTGGGAGAAGGGGGGTGGTGGGGGGCGATGTAAAAATTGGCCAGAATCAAGCATAATCGTATGGAACCACAACTGACCATGAGTCCCAAATTGTCTATGGGTTGATATTGTTCCATCTAAAGAGTGACGTCTTGTAAAGAATTTCAAGAATACAATAATTCCAGTATAAAAGCCGTTTTTCATGAAGTGTATTCTTTAAGTACTTAATATTTTCTTTCATGCATGCATCTTGCAGAATCCGTGCATAGTTTTCATTTTCTACATGTCCCATGGGAATGTCCCACATGTGAAATAGTAGCAGGATGCGTAATCTTAGAATTACGCACGTCTTCTGCACTTGCAGTTTCTTTCTGCAAAACGCATCAGAACTGCGGACCATGGAAAGGGGGCTTTGGGACACCCCACCCCCCCCCCCCCAAACAACAACAACAACTGAAGTGAGTTTATATGAGGTGACAACGAATAATTATGAAATTATTCAGGGACGGAACATATGGCGCACATGGGCCAACAGAAATCAATCTCCACTCGGGGGTTTGAAAAACATAAATGGACAAAAGAAAGAACGAAAAAAAAAAAAAAAACAAGAAAAAAGAAATTAGGCCGATAAATAGTTCTGCTGAGTGGGCATACGGCCAACAATGAGGTCGATACTGTATTGATGAGTAACACATGTTCTCCATAAACTATAGAAAGATAATCGAACCTCTGCCGGCGACCACTTTTCAACTCCGGTTACCTGTTTGTAACGGCCATAGTTTAGGTGTAGAAGTACGTGGTGTTATACTAATAATGGTTCTTTTTAAGGGGTAAGAGGACTGTCTTACAGAAAGAGTGAAAGAGAGAAAGAGAGACAGAGAGAGAGACAGAGCGAGCAAGAGAGTAAGCGTGTGTGAGAAAGAAAGAGTGAGGGAGAAAGAGAGAGAGAGAGAGTTGTTATCATTTCATTGTAAAGAGCTCTGAGCCCTCTTTGTGGAGACAGGGGCTATACAAATACTAACAGTATAGCAATGTAGTATTATTATTATTACTATAATTCACCATTACCAAAAATAAAAAATTGTAGTGTAACATTTATTCTCTGGCAATCAGATCAAAATTGCCATATTGCCTTTTTTTTTTTTTTCAAATTCCAGAATCCTGGCTTTTCTTGAAACCAGTTTGAAGAGAAAGAGGGCCTTAAGAAATTGGTACATTTTTCAGCGGTATTTTTCTTTTGTTGAGCTTTTTGGCTGTTTGATTTATTCCAGATCGCCGAGTAAGCTCAGTTTTGTAATTGGCTGTTTGGCCTTTTAGGAAGGAGTCAATCTGGCAACCTTGAATCAGATGTGAATAGACAGTCATATGCTCTATGTAATAGTTCTAGACCATAAAAAAAAGGAGGGAGGGGTTGGTATGGGGTAATATTAAAAAGAGTTATTTAAATTCTATTTAAGTTATTCTTTTTGGGGGGGGGGGTCGGGGGGGGGGGTCGGTTATATAAGGCTCTTGTTAATGGGGCATGCCATTTTATACAGTAAGCTATAGCTGAGCAGTGAACACAACTCAGTATTTGCTCTGATGTCTTTGTTCGTGGACTGCGGTCCCCTAGCAACAGCCAATAAGGTCAAATAATCAGTCTTACTTTTGTATGTGAAAACTGAAGGTAGCAAAACAAACAAAAGGAAAGAAAAGAAAAAGAAACTGTTGACCCTAGTTTACATTCAGTTGGGGGGGGGGTGTTATGGTGAAGAAGCTGTTGTTAGGGAACCGTGGTGGTTTACCCTGTAAGCAGAGAGTATGTATGTATAGAGAGGTTTCACTATTGGTCCATTTGCACGGCGAGACATGGGAGGCTCTGCGAAACCACTGTTAGCCGTGAGCGGAAAGTAGGTCGCTGGGGTAAACAATACCCGTTTGTGCTTTTCCACGGGGCGTGAGAGCTTACAAACGGTTGTAAATAGTTTCAATCAGCCCAAAAATATGAACAAACCACAGGAAACAGATATGCACACTATCTTTGGTGAAGGCGGTCTCTTTCAATTCTTCAATTTCTTGTTTACCGCAGCGGCCTAGTTTCGCGATTTGGAGGAAGTGAGATCTTTCTATATATCTATACTCTCTGCTATAAGCCATTGCTGAACAGAGAAAACCACTCTATTTGGCTTTGTAATTGGACTGCGGTTCCCTACCAACAGATGAAAAGAGTAAGTGTCTAGGGTCTGTCAGACCCCCCGAGTGTAAAACAGGGTGAATAATAACCGTAGTGTCCGGCTGATCCTTAAACCGGTCGTCTTATGCAGGTCTGATTGTGGCAAGATAAACCAACGAAACACGCCGTGCCACGTAACAATGACAAATCGATCTGTGCATGACGATATTTATATGATACAGCCGATGTATTTTTTTGTTCCTATTTTGTTCATTCAAGCAGTCCATTACTATACTGAGTTTCTGTTTTCATACCATAATATAATAAGGTAATTTTTTGATGATGTGGCCCGTGCATTGGTAACGATGATGCTGGGAAAGGTAGTGGTGCTACCAAGCTGTTGTCTGTCCCAGGCTGTAGTTATTGTTGTTTTGTGGTTGTTTTTGCTTTTATCTCAGCCTTGTATTAATTCAGTGTTGCTGATCTGGCGTGACATGTTCGAAATTCCCAAGCTCGAATTTTCAAAACCAAAAGTGGAAAAATGGAAACAAAGTTTTTTGGGTGGTTTTTGGATTTGATAAATAGATGGATAGATCTATGGACAGACAGACAGACAGACAGACAGACAGGCAGACAGACAGACAGACAGACAGATAGACAGACAGATAGACAGACAGATAGATAGATAGATAGATAGATAGATAGATAGATAGATAGATAGATAGATAGATAGATAGATAGATAGATAGATAGATAGATAGATAGATAGATAGATAGATAGATACCGGGAAAAACAAAACTGAATGTTAAGTCTCTCAATGTAATATAATAATATTAATGACATTTATAAGCACGAATAACCCAGCTAACGGTGATGTCCATTACTATACTGAGTTTTTGTTTTCATACCATAATATAATAAGGTAATTTTTTGATGATGTGGCCCGTGCATTGGTACAATATACTGGCTTCAGGTAACAATAACTGAATCCTCTTATTGCATTATGTGTGTATATATTGAACCCTAAATGTGTCACTGCTAGGTGCATCAATCACCTAGCTTCCATCCTGCAAATTATGAGCCCTTCACAGCCGAGAATAAAGTCAAAGTATATGAAGTACATCACATAATATCACACGGACGAATTTGTTATGTAAGGCTAGGTTTAATGAAATATATAAATCACTTTATCCCTTTCTGGGTATCAAGATATACAGCCTAACACAAGTTTGCCCAGTGTACGGGACTCAAGAAGACGTTCATCTTGCCTGGTCTGCTCTAGGGGCAAGGTGCTCGCCTCTTATGCCGAAGGTACCGGGTTCGATCCCCGGTCAGTGCAGGCATGTTGAATGTTTTTTTTTGGGGGGGGGGGGGGGAGGATCTTGTACCTTATCCTATGGTGGTTAGGATCGAGCACTTAGTCTTCTCGGATAAGTTTGGTTGGTCCGCAGTGAGGACTAAAATGTGCATCTTTGGCCCTGGTGGTAAGAAACTCCTCAGGTGGAGCGAGGCAGATGACGATCTTCAGAGGAAGAGTGGATTCTTTCATTAGATGTTTTGGCCTTTAATTTCCTGACATCTTCTAGAACCCCCGGCCACACCGAGTTCCTGACATCTTCTAGAACCCCCGGCCACACCGAGTTCCTGACATCTTCTAGAACCCCCGGCCACACCGAGTTCCTGACATCTTCTAGAACCCCCGGCCACACCGAGTTCATGGACTCTCAGTGTTCGTCACTCACCTTTTTTATAAAAAGATTGCTCAAAACTGGCCCTAGAAGGCATAGCAGAGGTAATTCTGCACCTGACAGTGGAGGAAACAATACGCTCTCGTCATCAGTTACAAAAGATGATTTGCCGTGGTACCGACATCGACAACTACGCATACGGCAGAACAGCTTCCTGACCACCCACTTCCAGTTCACTGGTCCAGTGGTATAAGCTCCTGGTTTTGGTACGAGAGATCCCAGGTTCAGATCCTACATTAAGCTTACTACTTCTTCGAAGTACATAAATATACTCAGTCCTTGGCGCCTACCACAGACGCACGAGCGTCTCTCTGATAATGGTATAGTCTCTTCGCGGTGAAAATGGACGAACAAACAAACACCCACAGCCACGACAGTAAAAAGAAAAATTAATTGCCATATAGTGTAACAATAATCACACCTGTGTTATAAACTGACAGAAAACCTCACACAAAAAAAGGCCAATGACTGGAAAGACGAGTTTTGGCCTCACACGTGCCAAACAGGCATCCCAGTGCCACCATCAGCAGTCATTATTAATGAGATCCGCTCCAAACTCCAGCTGCAAACTCGGATAAAAATCTGGCTTGTTCCACGCCAGCTAAAAGCCTGGCCGTATGTCATGCATAAATAATCCCCCTAGAGTTTGAACATTTCCGAGAAGATCATAATATCTTAATTCAGCGTCGATTTTCATGTCCCAAATGAAGCGTGGAAAGTTCGGACAGATGAGGAGAGATATTAAACTCATCACTCAATTTATTGTCTTCTGCCTCTCACGAGTATGCAATTATGAGATCATTTTAAAAAAATTATTCTCTTTTAGTATTAAGCGCTAGTTTAAGTTTAGTGTGTACGAGCTCAGGCAACCCAATAAGACTTCTAACAGTAAATGAAAACATTGAGGTCTCTTTGCTGTGACTAGTTATTCCTACCGAGTGGCCAAACAAAGTTATTATGGCTGAGTGACTTTATTGCCACACACAGGAAAACCGACAGAATACTCTGCAAGGTATTGAAGTTTCGCTGTCATGAAGATGTTTCCCGTGCTGGGGTTCCTTAAACCTAATCCTTATTCTATGAAGTTCCTTAAACCTAACCCTTAGATAGATATTAACAAATTTCTCCTATGGCAAGCATTAGCGATAATTAATTTCCCTCATCGCTCAAGTGAAAAATATCTAAACGTGTTCATCTTATGGATTTCAAAAGTGAGGCTGTTTCTGCATTATGGTTGTAAACAATGAATTATTGATAAGATTTTTCTGCGCGCAGCCCGGCTCCCAGCTGTTGACACCGTCTGGCGCACGTGGGCTCTGCATGACGCACTCAACAATGTCAGTGTGAGTAACGGGTTTTCTAGGCGGCCATCGGCAAACCATATTATCTATATTTTAAAGAGGCATTATGATCGCTGATTTCCCCGCTACGGGTAAGGCCCTTAAAAGTTAAAGGTAACCCCGCGTGTCATATTGACTGAAATATTCATTGATTTTGCATGCGCCATTTCCATCTGCACTTCGTGTGACAAAATTTCAGCCTGATAAGAACAGTTAATTTCTAATGAGAAGGCAAAGTAATCCTACCACTCCCCCCCCCCCCCCCCTTATATCATATCTTCATGTGTAATACTGAACACAAACCATGTGTTATAGATGACATCGTCAGTAATGACCACACAAGACATACTGGAGCTAATTTTCATGTTATAAAAGGGAAGGTTTAAAGTTCAATTCATGAAGGGTAAGAAGACGGGTTACTTTTAATTTCTCATGTTTTCTTTATCTTAAATACATTTTTGTATATATGAATAAACATATGAATTATTATGCTCCCTTTTAATCATAAGAAAACTATTAGGATTCCTTCAAGGTCTTCATAGTCTTTTTAGCAAAACAAAACAAAAAATTTCATCTGTTGTCGTGCGAATACGCTTGTGCGGTTCCATGACATGGATCTCCCCCTTGAAGCTTTGTGTGTTTTGGGCATGAAAGTATATTTGCAAGTACATAAAAGAGAGAGAGGGGGGGGGGGGGAAGAGGAAGAGAGAAAGGAGGAAGAGAGGAGAGAGAGAGAGAGAGAGAGAGAAAGATCTTACTATACTATTCCACTGTAAAGCACTTTGGGTTCACATTGTGAAGACAGACGCTACATAAGTACATGTATACTCCATAGTTATTATTTTTATTATGTGGCCAGCGGTAATTGTATTACGGTAGCATTACTGTGGGTCTGTTTGATACAGCATAAGAACACCCATATTATGCATTATAGCTTCAAAACACGGGAAAGAAAAGCCCACTAGCTAATTTAATTGATATCGCGTTTATGAGTTGCAAAGATTAAGCAAATTATAACATTCTGTACGGGATCTCATGTCATCTTACTAATGACTTGCATATTATCCTTTCTGACGCTAATATTAAAATGATGGTTTCACTTCTCCTCACGAAATCAAGAACTGATTTCTACAGCAGAAGATACCTAGATTCTAGATGTTTCTGGAAGAGGTGGAAATAATTTTTTTTAAAAATAATTTTGAAGGTAGGATAGAGATCCCCCTCCCCCTCCCCCTCCCCCTCCCCCCCCCCCCTATTTTTCTTCTTTGGTTTTCAAAGGAGATCTGAGTCCTGGGTAAAATGAGGCCTTTTTTTTTTCTTGGTATTTTTCGATAAGGGAAGAAAAAAGATCAAATTATTATTACTGCTATTATTAATAATCTTATTATAAAAAAAAAATAGTGGCTTGAGTAATTCATTGTGGTCCAGTTTCGCCCCTTTTTTTTGGTCGACGCTACAGCCTAAGTGACAGTTTCAAAACTTACAAAATTAATTTTCCTACGTTTCAACTAATCCAGTCCAATCGCTTTTGTGTCGACCGATTGTGTTGATTCAAGTTTCAGGTATTTTGAAATAAAAGTTGTAAAAATGTAAAATACAATGATCTTTGTTTTGGCTCCCTGTAGTAAGTCCACCACACCGGGGACGATGTATTAATACGCGTTCAATTCGGTACGCGCTGTTTCCCTACCAAGAAAGAGTGCATAGTGCTCTGACGCGTACGGAGTCTGTAGTGAAACTGCAGAGTATGGGAAGCTTTCTAGACCAAAAAGAGAGAACACAGGTTTATCCCAGATAATGCCGGGAACGTCATCTAGTAATAATAATAATAATAATGGATGGCATTTATACAGGGCACAGCCATTATTATCATTATTATTTTCCTTGTCGTTGTTGTTGTTATTATTATAACTATTATTATTGTTATATGTTAATTTTATTATAATTTCTTTTGAAAGATAGAAAACTGACTAGTTACCAGTGTACTTTCTGTTCTGGGGACATACATGCAATGTGTGATTCGTGAACACTCCCTTCCCGGTCCTTCTTTAGTCCTAAAAGGATTTAACGATGTTTTCTTTCCAGTAGAAAAGCAAACAACCTTAGAGACGCACAGCTATGAAAGGCAAAGAAGAGTTTAAAAGAAATAATTTCAGTAAATTTAGTGTCTTACCGTCCGGGAGATCTTGCTGGGCGGGAAGAGGCGATGTCATTTTGAACAAAAAACAGGGGCTAGATCTTCCGATAGACTTTCCTCAAACGTTCAAGAAATATCACAAAGATCTATAAATAACACCATGTTCTGTTCGTACATTGTTACATTTTATGTGAAAACGGTTGTTTCTAACTGGCTTGAATGCGAAATGAACAGTAGTGATAAAAACGTTGTTCTTCCTCCCAGCAGTCCCGTTTAAGAGAACTACTTTTTATAAGCCATCATGTCCTGTGCAAGTGACGCAAAGCAAACTTTATTATGTTCCCTTACAAGTATATTTAGGTGTGTCTTTCTGTCTGTGTTGGTGTCCGCACATGTCCCCATTCTGTCCAACCTATCAGGATTCATTTTTCCTCTGTAAAGGGTCCGACACCACGCTCAAATAAACAGACCAGCTACTTGTAAAAACATACCCCCCACAAAACTCTAAATAAGCTCCATTGTGTCGTGATTCCTTAATCCGTTAGTTCAATTGTCACCGAACTAGTGGATAGTAAAGTTGTTTACAGTGTCGGCCCCGGGAAAGTTATCAAGGTATCAGGAGCGGTGTGTGCGTGTCTGACTGCCCGCCGGCCGTTTGTGGCTATTTGGGACTGTTGTTAGGGGCGCGTAGTATGTCACATTATAAGCCATTGCCAGTAAAGAAAACTCAGTATTTTCTCTATCTTGGCTTTGTAATTCAGCTACTCGCCCCTAACAATATTCAACTGGAAAAGACTTCAACACTCACAAATCTTCCTAGCCCTTCTGTGTAATAAGATGTTATTTTTTAACATGCCACTGTTACAGTAATAGCCAATTTGAAAAGGATGAATAGCTAGGGTAAGAGAGCTTTTAAAGGGTTGTTTCAAAGACAGAAAACTGGCAATTCTCGGAAAAAGAAAAACAATCAAACATAAAGCTGGGTTTTCATGCCAACGGAAACGGAAACGGCATTGGAAACGTCAAAAATACATCAAGTAGTAATATGTGTTTCCATGCCTCCGGAAATGGTATTTGTATTAATTTTGTAGGCTATACTACTTTAATCCCATTTGGGAAACTTGCCTTTGTGTCATTGCACCCAGTTACAACCGGAGCAGACACGTCGTCGCCACAGTGCAGCGCCGGTCCGCGGTTTTCTTTTTTTTTGGGGGGGGGGAGGGGAGATGAGGAGGGTGGGTGGGTGGTAGGGATGAATTTTAATTGATTTTGCCCGGGCATCGGCCTGTTCGGCCTGCTCTTTTCGATTTCCAACTGCCAAGGTATCTTTAACGTGCACAACGTGCACACGGGCCCTCCGAATTTTTTCGTCCTTATCCGAGAAGACTAAGTACTCGATCCTACAGCCCCCCCCCCCCCCTCAATAGGATCAGGGACACGAAAATATGAGAAAAATTCCAAACTTCCAACATGCCTGCACCGGCCGGGTTTTGAACCTGGTACCCTTGACATGAGAGGTGAGCACCTTGATGTTTCCGTACACATGAAAACATTCTTTCTATTTCACTACTTGAAGATTTCTTGACGTTTCCGTTGCCATTTCCGTTTCGATACTCATGAAAACCCAACTTTATGAAGGAGTCGACGCTGTATCAGAATTTATATCCAAAGCTCTCATGACACAAAGCAACAGCTCTCGGGTTCGCTTGCCCTTTGAAGCTGACACAGAATGCCAAAGCTAACTTTATTCTAACCACGGCCCTCAGCTTTGATATTGTGTACTAAATTTGAAGTTGTAGTGAACATTTTTGTGATAGTTAATTTAGGCCCATGACTTTCCTCAATTTCTTAGCATCCAAATCTAAATATATACCAGACGCTGTACCCTGCAACAGAGTCCGCGTCTGGTTTGTTTAAATAATATTATAAGACACGGTTAAAGGTCGAACAATGTATTCTGCAGGTGAGATCACCGGAGATGGCAGGTTTTGAGGAAGGAAAGGGGGGGGGGGGACAGGAAAATACTTGAATCCTAAGTGCCGTATGGCCAAAGATAGTGGCACACTACAGGCTATGTAATCACGTGGAGACAAAGACACAGAGAGAGCGAGAGAGAGAGAGAGGGAGAGCGAGAGAGAGAGAGAGAGAGAGAGAGCGAGAGAGAGAGAGAGAGCGAGAGAGAGAGAGAGAGCGAGCGAGAAAGAGAGAGAGAGAGAGAGAAAGAGAGAGAGAGAGAGGCTAGGCGCGCACATGCGATATTCTGTCGTGCTGTCGCCGTATCTCATATTTCCGTTGCAATGACCTCGAGTCTCCGATGAGTAGATATCTCCATTCAATTGATTCGATTTTTAACAATAAATCCCAATCGACTGAAAAGCAACAAAGTCGCATGTACAAGCCCAGCCAGAGAGAAAGAGAGAGAGAGGGGGAGGAGGGAGGACGGCCACGGCCCTGCCTCACACGCATACAACATAATGTTTAATGTTATTCTAGTAAACTCTCAAAGCTTGTCACCTCAGGTCTGAACTCCCGCCACACAGATAATGATTGGATGCCAAAGTACACACAAGTTCTCTTTCTTTTCTCTCAGGCGCTTTTCTCTACAGCCACCGGCAAGACATGCGCCAAAATCTCCCTGATTGGTTCTTCTCTTCCCCCACCCCCACCCCCTAACTAGAATGATTAAGCGCTCAAGTTTCACGATCTTCCTTGTGTGTATGGAAGAATTATCGCACTTGATTGGATTAGTTCACATACACAGTGGGGGGGGGGGGGAAGAAGAGAAGGAATGAGGGGAGGGATTTCTCTTTCTCTTTGCAAATCTGAACATGGGGATGGATTGAAACAACTTTAAAACCTCCCAGAATGTTCTCAAAGGAAATCATGTTAAATTGAACCTGCTTTGACGAGAATACTGGCTTTTGTTTGAAAATCTCTGATAAGAATCTTGACATCAGTTTAATGTACACAGATTAACAGCGCTGCATTTTAAGGAGAGACTAAAAATCTAAGACCTCCCAGACTATTCTCAAAGAAAATTCTAAATTGAACTTGCATTGACAAGAATACTGTCTCTCCATTGTCCCCAGCTAATAATTTTTGACATCAGTTTCGTGTCCCGTGAATGCGCTGAAGTCATGAACAGCGCCGTTTTTTACAAAGCGAAATAGGGAAAATATTGAATTTTCTTCACTGTTCAGGTATCGCTGTAGGCCTTGATTGACTTGTTTTGTAATTTTAACCACAATCGCTATGGAAAACTCTGGCTGTTTCTTCTTCTTTTTCTTTTTTGGTAGCAGCACTGCAACAAATCAGCACCATTAATTTGTCATTATATCGAGCATTCTTTTCATGCTGACGCCATGGGCCCCGCCCCCGATCAGCGTGCAAATTGTGTGGACGATTTTTTTAGATGTGCGAAGAAGGGAGTGTCTCATCTTATCGTTTCCAATGTCTTTGCTTAGAGGCGCCCGTGGCATTTTCACTACCCTAGTTACGCCACTGATAGAAACACGAAAGAACAATGTAGCTTTCCAGCTGCAGCTAAAATGTATTGCAGGCATATTACAAAATCTAATTCTTTCCCACTTCTGAGACCCAGAGAGTTCTTAAATTAAAACATAATTTAACCAAAGATACTACTCTAGATATAATAAGATGAGCTGAGACACTCTCGTCTTCTCACCTCTAACAAAATCGTGCACACAGTTTGCGCGCTGATAAGGGACGATGCCTATGGCACATTGCATGAAAAGAATGCTTGATATAATGATAAATTAATGATGTGGGTTTGTCACAGTGCCATTGAGTCTAAAAATAAAAATAAAATAAAAATAGCGCGGAGTTTTTCCTACAGCGAGTGAAGTTATAACAAAAATTAACGACTTCAACCAAGGTTTGCAGCGACAGCTGAACAGTGAACAAAATTCAGTATCTTCCCCGGGTTGGTTTTGTAAAATGCGGCATTGTTCATGACTTCGGGCATTCCCCGCTTGGCGCCGGTGCCAAATCTGTGCACTTTAGATGCGCTAGCTGTCTCATCTTATTGTATCTGGTATCTTTGATATTATATAGTTAAAAAGCAAAACGTTTCCTTGGCTTCCAGAAATATTGTCATATTGTTTTTCAAAATCCTTCAGAAAAAAGAAACAACAAACAAACAAAAAATTATTTTCTTATAATTATATTGTATGGTTTTCTGCCAAATTTATATACATTTTGACCAGTTATAAAAACGAAATAACACAAAATATTTGTCACGCGTTGTATGTGAGTATATCATGTGACCGAGTGTGACAACTGGCAACATGTACCGAAGGTGCTAACAATGGCTGTGGTACCCTCGGCAGTTTGGGCCGGTGAAGAAAATAGCATTTTGTTAGTCACACATGACTCAGCAGGAGACACAGCCGGGGGGCATACCACAGATACTAGATTCATAATTATGATGAGACAGTAGTGCTTTTAGCGTGCACAGATTTTGCACCTCCACCTAGAGGCAAACGCGCGGAAGTCACGAAAAATGCTGTATTTTACAAAGCCATATAGGGAAAATATTGAATTTTGTTCGTTGTTCAGCTATCGCTATAGGCCTTGGTTAACGTCACTTATTGTGGAATTATAATCTCAGTCTCTATGAGAAAATTCTGATGTTTTTGTTTTTTTAGTGGCAGTAGCACTGTGACAATTTTGCATCATAAATTTACCATTATATCAAGAATTCTTTCTTACTATGCGCCATGGGCTCCGCCCCCGATCAGCGTGCAAATTGTTTGCGCGGTTTTTTTTCAGTGGTGCGAAGAAGACAGTGTCTCATCTTATCGTTTCTAGTATCTTTGGTCATACTAACGCAATGTGAAGAAGGCAAAACTGTGAAATTGTGAACTGCACCCTGAAAGCTCAACATCAAGTCACCCATAAAGACAAACTGTTATTCGCGCAGTACAATGTGATTATTTCTGAATTAGGGAAGCTTGGCTTACTGGTCTTAGATAACAGAGCATTCTAAATCTGATGTGAAAGTCCTTGAATAAAATTTAAAAGAGAGAGATAGGGGGACAGTGAGAGAAAGAGCATAGAGAGGGAGGGAAAGACAAAGAGAGAGGGAAGGGGTGATAGAGAGTCTGAGAGAGAGGGAGACAGAGGCAGAGAGAAAGAAATAGACAAAGAGAGAGAGAGAGGAAAAGAGAAAGCGAAAATGAGCCACACACACACACACACAGAGGGAGGGAGGGAGGGAGAGGGACATAGAGAGAGGGGAGAAAGTTTAAAAACATTTAGTTGTGCGCAATAACTTACCCAATAAGACTAAACTACAAAGGGCAGTTTCTCAGTTTCTCAGAGAGTGGATCTAGACCCGATTAACCCTGAGCCTACTATAGAAGCTTGTTCTCGGGTCAGGAAATACTGTCAGGAAATTAGGCTGCATGGCAGTGTCGCTGGACTTTCTCTTTCACCCAAACGTACACTTTTCAAGACTGGAATAACAGATCTCTTCATGGCCCCGAGGAATCAGGAAAAACAGAAGAGAAACAGCAACCCAAACTCGAGAAAAAGATGTACGAGATGCCAATATAGCAGAAATCTTCGGTAAATAAAGATTTCAAACAAACGACTGTCTCTATCTCTCTCTCTCTCTCTCGCTCTCTCTTTCCTTCTATCTCCCTCTCTCTCTCTCACACACACACACATACACACATAAGTTCCTACAGGAATAATACTTGCAAGACATGGAACTTGTGACCATTGAAATATAGTTTACATAGGAATACAAGAATATTTTGTGAAAATCAGCCTTCATCTATAGGCCCAGCTAATTGCTGTCATTCACGGATATAATTATGATTATGTCACATAGAACCTGGTTATTCTCACGTCTCGTCTTCTGTACCTTGCATACTTTTTAAATCCCATTTGGGAAATTCGCTTTAGTGCCATTGCAGCCCAGTTACATTTGGAGCAAACACGTCGTCGCCACACTGCAGCGCCGGTCGCTCCTCTCGCTCGACTCCCTACTGCCTAGGTATCTTTGACGTGCACACGGGCCCTTCGAGATTTTTATTTTTTTTTTACTTCTCCGAGAAGACTAGGTGCTCGATCCTACCTACCATAGGATCAGGGACAGGAAAATATGAGAAAAATCCCAAAAATTCCAACATGTTTGCACCTACCGGGAATCGAACCCGGTATCTTCGGCATGAGAGGCGAGCACCTTGCCTCTAGACCAGCATGTACCCGTTTGTTGTCATGTTCATAGCAAGTCACAAGGTTTAGTGTTGACGTGATCTGAAACAAACAATATCATACTAACCTTTGACAAGACATGACTAGACATGTCTAATTGTGGGGAGTGCACGAGATATAAACAAAGGCGAAGTGGCCAACTGACGCACGACTGGGAAATAGCACTGTCACAGACTGTACTATGCCCGTAAGTCCCAAATCAACAACTGAGCGACCGATTTTCAGGACAATTAGCCCGTTTTATCAGGCATGAGACTTGGGCTCTCGTCGGGTCACCGACCAAAGAGTGGCCAAAGGGTGATGGCATCATACTAAACCCGGTCAGACACAGTAAGATGCTGGCAGACAAGAAGAGCACGCCATAATTTCCTGTATTGAAAAACAGACTGCAGACCGGCGCTACGCTGTGGTAACGATGTTAAACTTTCTGCTCCGGCTGTAACTGGGCTGCAATGACGCTGAGGCAAATTTCCCAAATGGAATTAAAGAAGTATATAAAATACAAAATAGTAATAATAATGATAATTTCGTATATTAATGATAATGATAATTTTCTATATTTTCTTAGTAATTCCGAGAAGACTATAATACTAAGCCCGGTCAGACACAGTCAGCTTCTGCCACTATTTCTTTGGTGTGCATTTTGCTGGCAGCATCTGCGGGGCACAACGGCATTAGGCCCAGGCCCCCAAGAAACGAAAGGACCTCAACCCCTGGCAGCATCTGACAGTGTCTGACTGGACTTAATATGATACCTCCCTTAAAAACACAGGGAAAAATTATTTACGTTGGATCTAACCCGGAGAGGGAGGTTCGAATCCACTGGACCATTCCCACGCAGGCCAAGCGCTCTAACCACTGAACCGTGGGACATTTTTTTTCTTATTAATAGGCAAGTCGGTTGAACTCGAGCCGAAATGGGGTAGGTTCGAACCCCAGGAATCATTCGCATGCAGGCTAAGCGCTCTAACCACTGAATAGACGGGTATTATTTTCCCTTTGCAAGTCGAGCCGAAAAGGGCGAAGGGCGGGGAGGGGGGTCGAACCGAGGACCACTCGCATCCGGGGCAAGCGCTTTAACCACTGAAACACTGTTTCCGCAAGGTAACTTTTTTCGTTGTAATGTCGGTAGGACCAAGCCGGAGGGGGAGTTCGAATCCAGAACCACTAGCACCCCGGGCAAGAGTTCTAAACCATTGAACCACTGGCTCCGCCGGGTCAATTTTATTTTATTTTATTTTTTTCTGTTTCATGGCACTTGAACCCTAGCCGGAGGGGGGTTCGAATCCAGAACCATTCGCACTGGAGACAAGCACTCTTACCACTGAACCACAGCGCCGTTGGGCAGTTGTTTGTTGTTGTTGTTTTTGTTACTGTTGTGTTTTTCTCGTGCAGGCCCACTTTTAAAGCATGTCCGGCATCAGCACTCCGCTCCCCCAACCCTCCTTCCACCAATCAGAGAAACCATTAGATTACTGCAATATTTCTGCAACATGTGCGGCCAACGAGCTTATCAAACCCCGAGGCCTATGAGAACCATCTGTTGGCCTTATCGCCTCTCGAGAGTGGCACAGGTTACGTCAATGACCTGAGCTATCGCGTACACAGCTCACCTGCGATTCATTGGACGCATGTTTCCGTTAATAATACATGTACAGCGGTCAGTACTGTAGCATCACCATTGACGTGCGCACCTGAATCGTGTTCGCACCATATTGTAGGACTTCCTGGACCAGACTTTAACTTTTCGTCCTTTTAATTTTGGCCGTTGTTGTAAGTACGTACACACCCCAAACGTTTTGCGCAGAGGAGCGTACCTATCCAGGATAAGATAAGATAAGATAAATTTTATTCGTCCTTGTACAAGGAAATTTGTTTTGATCATTGAATACATAACAATACAGTTACAGAAGCAGAAAGTATGATACATAGCGCGCACACACACATATATACACACACACTGATAAATTAACTAAATTAACAAAATTAACAGTGCACACAATATGCTTCCCTAACTAAAACACATTGACCTGACACGCAGGACATAATTCAACTGTGCACAGATTACGATCAAGATGACGACATTATTGTAACATCCTAGTTGATGATGGAATAAACGATTTAAAGTAGCGCTCAGTTTCAGTTTTCTTTGACAACAGCCTTAAACTTCTTACAGATCTTATATATTCCTTGTTCAGGGGATGTTGGGGGTCATTTACAATAATATTAGCTTCTTTAATACAAGCACCAGTGTACAGCTCATCAAAATATGGCAGATCACAGATACAAATTTTGGATGCTTTTTTAATTAAATTATTGATCTTATTTTTATCTTTTTGTAAGATGTTTCCTCCCCAACAGACAACTCCATACATCAAAACGCTCTGAATAGCCATGGTGTAAAATATTTTCAGAATGCTTTTGCTAACTTTTAAAAGGCGGAGCTTTCTGAGGAAATACATGCGCTGGTTGGCTTTCTTGTATACATATGTGACATGCGCATGCCAGTTAAGCAATGAATCAATAGTAATGCCAAGATATTTGGCCTCTGTGACAATTTCAACCTCTTCATTGTTGATAGTAAGAGGGCAAACAGGATCGTTGTTATTTTTCCTAAAGTCAAAAACAAGCTCTTTTGTTTTCTTAACATTCAGTAGAAGATAGTTGTTATTACACCAACAATGAAAGGATTGTACAATGTTAGAATATTCGTGGCCAGAGTTAGGTAAAAGGCCTAAAATAGCAGAGTCGTCGGCAAATTTAAGAAGGTAAACGTTGTTGTGTGTCACAGTGAAATCATTTGTATACAATGTATACAAGGCAGGTGACAGCACGCAGCCTTGTGGCGCTCCTGTGTTTGTTGTGAGTAATTTGGAAAATGTGTTGTTTATATCCACAAACTGGCTTCTCTGTGTTAGAAATTCGAAGATCCAGCTCTTTAAAAAAGAACTCACGTGTAGGTTGGTAAGCTTTTGAAACATTAAGTGCGGTTGTATGGTGTTAAACGCAGACGAAAAATCGACTAGGAGCACACGAACACAGGTTTTACCAGTGTCTAAATGACTGTAGATGTTATGCAATAAAAACAATAAGGCGTCTTCTGTGTTCCTGTTTTCTTTGTATGCAAATTGCAAAGGATCGAGATTTTGTTTGACCTCCTTCGTTAGTTCAGTTAAAACAAGTTTTTCAAAGCATGTAAAGATAATGGAAGTTAATGCAACTGGGCGAAGGTCGTTCATTTCAGATATTTTTGGTTTTTTGGGGACAGGTAAGATTTTTGACAATCTCCAAATGTTTGGTATGTAATGGTTTTGAAAGGATTTGTTGAAGATGAAAGTAAAAATTTTTGCTAGTTGTTCAGCACATGTTCTCACTACTTTGCTTCCAATGTTATCTGGTCCAGATGCCTTTCTTTCCTTAACAGATTTAAATTGTTTCACAACAGCATCATAATCAAAACAAATATTACATTCATCATTATCAAAATCAAAACTGTCTCTTATTTCCTGGTGTTGGTTGGAGAAATCGTGTTTGTCAAAGCGACAGTAGAACTGATTCAATTCATTGGCAAATTCGCTTTCATTCACAACATTCACTTTATTCTTCATACAATCGTACCCCGTAACCTGTTTCATTCCCTTCCACACAGATGACATGTCATTTGATTTAAAACTTGCTTCAATTTTATCTTTGTATTCTTTTTTACACACTTTGATTCTCTTTTTAATTTGTTTGTTTACTTTAGCGAGGTCGCTTTTACTATAGTTTTTTCGGAGTCTTTTTTTGTCAACAATAGCTTCAATGCATCCTTTTGTTAACCATGGTTTACTATTTGGATACACACACACACTTTTCTTAGGTATAATTAGATCTTCACAAAACTGGATGTAGGAGTTAACAGTAAGAACAAGGTCGTCTAAATTAGTACATGTGTTTGTAAAAATGTCCCAATCCGTGCAGTCAAAACAGGCTTGAAGTTGGTCGCAGGCCTCGTCTGTCCATGTTTTTAATACTTTGGTGTCTGCTTTATAAGTTCTTAACACAGGTCGATACTTTGGTTGCATAGATATCATAAGATGGTCTGAGTTCCCCAGTGGTGGTAGAGGGAAAGAACGATAGGCGCCAGTGATATTACAATAAATCCCTAACCCTTATCCTCAACCCTAAATCTTATTGAATCCCTAACCCTGCCCTCTACCCTTTCAACCCAAAACAGGAGGAAAACAAAAAGAAAATGTGAAAGAATAATTAATTAATAATTAATTAAGGATGTTGTTAGGAGTATTTCGGAAGTAGCTCTCTAGCTCTGGAGTCACAAAAGGCTTTAAAATACGTACCCCTAGCGCAAAAAACTTGGGGCACGTACGTACTTGTCACAACATTCTTTTATTTTAGTCTATTGCCGCTATCTTTCTCTTCTGCTTTTTTCCTATTTAGCGTCTTTTTCCTTTTCTTCTTCTTCTTCTTCCGTTTATTATCACTATTATTATTATTATTTCTATTATTATTATTTATATAGTTGTCATATTATTATTTATTTTTCATGTATTTATTTATTTATTTATTCATGTATTTATTTATTTATTTATTTATCACTGTTACTTTTACCATTATTATCAATTCCAAAATCAAACAGGACTGAGAAATGCGAAATATTTAATACACAAAGCAAGGGAAGTTGGGGGGGGGGGGGGTGCACTCGATCTGAGAAGAAAAATTACATTTTAATTTTCCGATGGACGTTTTGGACGTAGGTTATGGTGAACTGCGTGATAGTTTGCGTTCAAGAAACGAAACAGCAAATTGACGAATGCCAAGAACAGTTATTGTCTTTATTATGAGATGTATTTGCTTCGCGGAAAAAGTTAAACTGTGAGAAGAAAAAAAAAGGAAAAAATTGCACGTTGCAAACCCCTGCGTTAGAAAACAAGACAAAGCAAAACAAATGTGCACTAAATGAAAAACTTTAAAAATAAATAAATAAAAATGAAAGAATGGCGAACTTTCGGGCCTTTTGTCCTTCGTCAGATTAAAAAAGAATAAACTTGTGACACGTAAACCAGTTTATGACAATGACTTGAAGAATCACACAGAATGACTACTTAGCTGTCGGTCGTCCGCCAAAGATCCTTTTTTCTCAGTTCTCTCTCTCTTTCTCTCTATCTCTCTCTCTCTCTCTCTCTCCCTCTCTCTCTGTCTCTCTGAATAGCATTATTGTAAACTGTGACATCAGAACTTAATAATTCGTAAAATTAGTACTCTATACATTTCAAGCTAGCCAAAGAGAGCTGAGGGCCCTGTCATTGGACAGGTTACAGTAGTGAATCGACTGGTCAACTTAAATAACAACCTTCACCCGTTACTAGCGAGGTCCACCCTACATTAAAATCACAGATGAGAACTGAAAAGTCCTAGCTGAAAATGGACTGAAACCATTCGTCAAAGCTGAACCTCGCTGCAGACTTGCATTTTTGATATCTTTACTCGTATTGAATACATCACGATCTTAGTTCTTATTTACTCCATTTTCTGAAGAAGAAAAAAATAGAGATCTTTTGTATGTGGTAGAGATAATTATAACAAATGCACAAATTGACACTTGTCTAAAACAAGTTATGGCACTCACCAAGTTGTTTCACAGTTCCGATTTATTCTAATTCCTTATCATAATACTAAAGCTGCAAACATTTAATGTGGAATTTCTCAGTTTTGTAAAAATGGAATTGGAACAAACAAGAACGAAGGTCGCCACATAATGATACCTGAATGCACTCAAGCTGGGGACGAGCCTTTAACTCTGTATTATTATGTTTGAAGTCAACCTTGAGGTGGACAATACCCACTCATGAAAATTTATATTATCAGCCCTTTAAAAAAAAACGACCATGTTTCTGCACACAATGCTGGATTTAGACTTGTTGTGATGCCAGAATGAAGTTTGGAGACCCCTTGTAGCTCCGACAGATTGAAGATCTCACAAAAGTATGTACAAAATCAGGACCTTGGCTCACCAAAAGAGAAAAAGAGACATGAAAGCATCTTATGTCTTTTAATACTATTATTTCACAGCAATTTCTTCATTATGAACCAGTCCCTGAAAATTTAGTTCACGATAAGGGCGATCTATAACATCAGCGTCAGGGCAATCAGCGACTTTGTCTTTTTTAAATGCCATTATTATAACTATTATCATAATTCTTGTATCCAATGTTTTATGTACTAGAAACGAGTATTGCTACTGAGGATGGCTGGCAGCTGGACTATGCAAAGGATCAAGACTTCACAGGTCCGCCCAAGCAAGTTCGTAGGCGGGATTATTTAATTATTCTGAACTGTTGACTTCGTTATCACCATTTCCCTCGCCCTGTTTCCAGATTTGTCACACATTATTAATGAAGCCCACATTTCTGCACCTCTTTGCTCTCTCCACTGCATAAGGGGAAGAGTGGGCGCGCGGGGGGGGGGGGTGTCGAGGAGAGATGACCACTTCCATCCGTCGAGCCAGCGATGCTTTTAACAGCTGGATCTCATTACTCCTGTGCCAGCATCTGCACCTTGGCTCTGCAGACTCTCCCAGCGATATGATGCGGTAATTGGTAAAACCTTGCATGTGACCTCAGTAGCCGCTGGTCAAGATCTTACCCGAAATCTGGCACCGACCATATGGGCACCATTAGGCTGTGTTCACAAACTTATCGCTTCTAGACAGAGTTCACACGCGTTGCCGGACATTGTGACGCCTTTAGAATTTGATCAGATCTCTTTCCCCTATTTTCGATGTCACTAGTAATGGCGGCCAGTTGAAAGCTTGACCGCGTTCATGAGACACAAGGCTACTTCTTTCAACCCAGCTTTATTTGACAAGTGAGGATTAACGGCGAAATATTTATCTATAGATCTAATGAAGAATTAGGAATAATCAAGAGTTCAATGATAATAAGAAATACAAGATTGTTCATTCCTATACATAACAGCGAAATGAGAAACGCCCGCGGAGGATTTCCACACATCCACAAAATCTAGACGGAGGGTATGTGTGAATCTAAGAGGAGACAGAGAGACAAAGAGAGAGAGAGTGAGTGAGTGAGTGAGAGAGAGAGAGTGAGGAGAGAGAGATCGAGGAGAGTGAGAGAGAGAGAGGGAGAGGCTTTTTGATTGCAGTATATGGAACACAGTGGGCTACTATCAGACCATCAGTATGACCAAAGTTTTATTAAATTCCTTTTTGTTGTCCAACGATCGTGTTGTATATTGACCAAATTCTCACGGATCTGCTCTGTTCAATTTTTAGACTTCTCAAGGCCCGCATATCTCTTAGATAAATTACGATATTACACTTTTTGTCACAGGTTCTATTTGATATGCCCTGTGAGTCTCTTATGGACATGAAACTCAAAACTTGATTCAGGCTCTTTAACAAACGCCATGATAAACACAGTAAACTGTCTACAACGAACATTGTCACTGTATGCGCTATACTCCGCCAGTGCAGAGCTCTTCTAGAACTGCTCATGTTAGTTCAAGTGGATGTAAAATAGAATTTTATTAGCTCCAAACTGATACATCTGAAGATAAATTAATCGTTCTATTTTAACCTCCTGGTTAGTAAAATGATTTCATTTCCCGTTACCTGAATATCCAAAACAAATGTTCAAGAAATGTTATCTCTAAAAATGTCATGTTGTATAAAAGTATACAAAAGTGGGTAAAGTGAGAGTATGGAAAACGAATGGGGTCCACGAAATGTTTTCTCTAAAACGTTCATAGTTATCTAAAGGTACCTGCACTTTTGGAAAGCAATGGATTATGCAATTTTGGCATTGGTAAAGTGGGACTATGGACCATTGGTAAAGTGGGACTATGGACCATTGGTAAAGTGGGACTATGGACCATTGGTAAAGTGGGACTATGGACTAGGCTCCGAAAAATCCCGTCTCTAAAAATGTCATACTCATGCAAAGGGACGTGCACTTTGGGAAAGCAATGGGTGTGCATTTTGCGACACCGGTAAATTGAGACTGGATAACGGTGGATCCCAGAAAAATGCCTTCTCTAAAAAAAAGTTCATAATGTTATCTAAAGAGACATCCACTTTTAAAAAGCAGTGGGTTATGCAATTTTACTCCAGGGGTGAAGAGAAGTTCTAGATAATGATGGGTTCTGACCATAAACATACACCATCGGAAACGGTTTTGACAGGAAAACCCGTTCCGGTTGCAAGCCACCTCAAGGGAACTGAGCGAGAAGAGATGAACATAAATCTTGAAACTGCGGATGGCGATAGCAAAACCCCGTAGGTAGGCAAGCCGCCCGCATACCGGGACACATGAGAGGCCGATGCCAGAACCCGACTTACTGACAGCAGTCAGGTCTGGGGGATATCAAACGGCAGGTGCGCCGGCGCCAGCCGACCTGCTAGAAGGCACCTAGCCCCCTCTATCAGCCATCTCATCTTTGAACCAGGTATCGTCCCCAGCTGTTGCCGAGTAGAACAATTAGACACAACAGGGGCAAGTGTTTTTGCACTCCCTCCCGCCCCGGCGCTGGTACGCAAGCAAACGTCAAAGCAAAACACAGAAACAAATTTCTCTACCCTATCCGTGTCCTTTCTCCTGTAACGTTAATCTTTCTGCTACCTCCAAGACAAAAATGAATTAAGTTTCTCATATTTGAAACGCTAATTGCCATAATTCAATACAACATGTAAATTTTTATCCACGATATTAAATACACGTTTCTTCAGAGTATCATAGTAAAGCTGAATAATGAACATGGATTTGAGTACAATTAAGTCAAGCAAACTAATGGCATTACAAACTGCCCAACTGGCGTCAATTAAAGTATTTTAGTACACTCGTTCGTCTTTGATTGTGTTTGTTTGTGTGAAGTTTAATCACGAACAAACGAAAGACATTTTATTTAGCTTCCGCCAGCTACTATTATCAAGGACGTTTACAGAAGCTGTGAATTCTATGACATAGCATTTAATTCCACAATGTAATTATCATATTTTGATACAACCTATTTGCACTGAGAAGTGTCAATTACAATGATCTCTTTTTTTTTTTTGTTTCTCGAACTGTCAAGTGACCTATTGGTGATAATTAAATGAACCAATTCAACTGATTTTTATATCTCGACAATTACCCCACACTGACGATTCTGAGATTTTGTTTCTTGTTTGGTAGGGCTTGCTGCTTTGGACATTTACACCTCAACACACCGACTGCACGACTGTCGAATGTGCCTGTCAACATTACTAATCAGTAAGGATGTGTCATCTATCCGATCTGTCAGTTACAGAGAAAACATCTTTCTTATGATCATGTCAAGTGCCTTTCTTTAATTAAACGGTGGTCACCGAGTCACGATGAAATTTCCGATCATATTGTATCTTTCCGCTTTGATCAACGTAACACGTCTCTTTTTCGCTGCTCAAAACACACACACACACACACGCACACACACACACATACACATACACACACGCGCGCGCGCAAACACACACACACAACTGTCAATAAATAATATTAAAGACTGAATTCAGTCAGAAATGAATGTATCCATGTAATTTAGCGCCAAAATTTGAAGCAGTACAGTTTCCATAATTTTTTTCTCCTTTATTCACGAAGTTTTATTATGTGCTTACGTGTTCACTGTCCTGCTCCATTACAGATAACTTTGGTGATGATTTTTTTTCAGCAACCAGTTAAGATTTTATGTTGGAAGTGGCAGTATCCACGGTGTAGGAACTGTATGGTATATGAGCCTGAGTATTGTGTATAAATGATATTTATATGGACTGACTTTTCATAATTTTTTTTCTTGTTATTTTTCCTCTTCATTTCTATTCTTTTGAGAGTGGTTGTAGCTTCTCTTTATCGTTTTGTTTCTAACACGGGGCTTCACGACATACAATCTTTTCTTTTACCATTTTGATTTAATTTTTTTCCCCAAGCCTGGCTGCCATATTGCTGATTTTCTGGGTTTTTTTTTTCATTTTTTCTTTTTGTTTAAATATTTTGTCCATTGATTGTTGTACTGTGAACTCCTAATGGTAAACAAAAATATGAACAATGAACGAACAATCCTGTGTAGAGGACAGTTTCCTTAGCAGTAATGTAATAACGGGAAAAGTCCGAAGAAGGCTCTATGCCTACGGATCCCTGAAAGAAGTGTTATATTCTGACGTGGACCCACAGCGCGTCCTGTCCTTTCTGAGAGAAGCTAAGATCTACAACTTGAGTCAAAAAAACTTTTATACACACTTACAAAACAAGTTTCCAGATCTAAACAAAACAACTTTCGAGAATTTTACCAATGTAGTAAAGTTTATACGGAACAATACAATTCTGTTTGTGAAATGTAAATTGATGAAGCTCTGAATACCAAACATGAATAAAGTACCTAAACAGACAGAGAAGGGCGCAAAAAGGCCGTTATCGTGCTGATTCGCCGTAAAACCCGACCTCAAACTCCAAGAATGTAACGTGAATCTCCATGGTATGTTTGGTTAGAGAACGGAACTTGGGGTGGTGAGTAAAAGAAGAAAAAAAGGGTGTGTGTGCGTGGGGGGGGGGGAGGGGGTTGTGGTGGTTAGGGGTGGGGGTGAAGAGGTGTTGACTATTTTTACCCTCTTTGTCAACATGTAACCTCATTATCTCAACCATAAACACGAGGGAAAAAGATTTTCATAGAGAGGCTGTTGTTTTGCTGTGCATGTATTTGGGTATGTATGTGTGTGTTTATTGGGGGGGGGGTGTTATTATTCCGACCCCCTTTCCCAACACCTATCCAAAACTTGCAAAAGTTAACACTGATTTGGATTTCATGAAAAAGCCCAGCAAAACAGATAATGGAATAGAAAGGATTGTAGTGTGTGGAGGAGCAGGGGGGAAGGAGGGAGCTAACTCCTGAGGTCGTGAAGGGAGAGAAAAGCCATTATTCTTTGAGCAACACGTGTTTCCAATATGGCCAAACCATCACGAGAATCGGGGATCTGCAAAAACAGAGGCCGGCATCTACACTAGGTAAATACAAACCATCCTCGCATGCACATGTGAAACGATTAAGAAAGAAAACATGGCTGGCGCCACTGGGTCATTAAACTGACGGCTGGGTCTGAGTGTTGAAGGATGGTGAGGATAAGCCAAAACACGTGAAAACAGAAGGCGGCGCCGAGAGAACGGCGGGGCCCAGGAAGATCTCTACCAATCTGGAAACGGTACCTGTTTACATCGACTCACTTTCACACTGACGGCCCCCGCCAACTGCGGTGCTAGAGCGTTAACTCCACTCGTCTTCAGGGGGGAGCTGTATCATTACTTCCCTTCATAATGTCATCATCTTCACTGTTCGTCCCAGTGAATGACTGATATCCCCTGAAGTATCAGCAGCGGAAGATACGGGAGTCTGTCCCGATCTCGTTGGGGATATGGCAGTTTGAAAAAAAGAATTGGCCATGGTCTTCACTGTGGAAACAGAACACCAAAAATACCCCCTCAAAAAATAAAACTATGAGATATACATCATGTAGAAAAATGACGAATCTCAACATCGCGGGATTAGGATAAACGGCTGACAGAGACGTCTTCTTGGATGGTTAACGACCACGACTACCTACCACAGACCAGAGGGAGAGAGAGAGGGAGAAGAGCCAGGACATACGCCAGAACCTTCTCGTGGTCGTCTTGCTGTCGGGGCTGATAAGACAACAGAAGATACAGGGGAATTATGGTGGTGCCTTGTCATTCTACAGCCAGAGCTAACAAGGCAGTAAAACCATCGTACCAGACGTCCGCAGGACCCCCGGCCATTCTAAACAGACACCGATAATTATCCTTTATCGCGGCTGCCACAATACATTTCCCAGACGTGATAAACAAGAAAAAACTACAGGAACATAGTCCAGACAAGACGTTATTCCCATGAAAATGGAGATTCACTAAAACTGTTCGTATCGTATTGGCGTGGCAGTAATTATAACACTATACGCATTCATCTTTTATTGATACGATTGCAACAACGGTAACGGCGTATTTAACGCATTGTCTTCCATAATAAACTTTCACGGGGTGGAAGATACCTCGGTTTATAAAAAAAATTTTGAACTCCTCTGAAAAGCAAATCAGTGTATCCTCTTTTTTTTTTTTAAATTTGTGGGTTACTATGATCAGTTCGAACGTTCGAATCTTAGATCAACGAGAGAAAGAAATTAAGAAATTTGCACATATTTCTGTTTGTTTTAACAATCAATGTTTTGACCAAGAGGCAACGTCTCCCCGCCCACACAGAGTAGACAAACACTCTGTGGTACTCCTGCCCCGTCTCAACAGAATAAGACTGTCTAGGACTGTCCTCAAGTATGGCGGAACTGTCCAAGGTAAAAATGCTCGTATGTACGCTCCGTTGATTGCAAAGTAATGTGAACACAAGTCCAAAAAAAAAAAAAAAAACATTTTCCAAAGTATGTGGCAAGCATGTGTACCCCATTCTGTTTCAGACAAAAGATCCTACAGATTCCGAAGCATAAAGATCTTTCCTTTCTGCCATTTAGGCTGAGGACCCAGTGCGACAGGTCTGCTACGTCTCGTTTTTAGTTTGAGATGGGGACAGGACTAGGGAGTTAAACGGAACGTGTGCGAGGCCGACACAGATCTCGTCCGTCTCACGGGTTCAGGCGTGTCAGAACTTCTTGAGTAGGCTGGCAGATAGAGAGACCACGATCACTGAGTCGAAACAAACTTGACTCTGCACGCCACTAGCTTGAGGATAATGAGGGCAAAATTACTTGTTCTATGTCAAAGAGATAAAATGTTGATCATAATTATACGACGTCAAAATTGCATATTTTAATCAAATTAAAAAAAAAAACAATAACATGTTGCAATCTCTTTTTTGTCAATAAAATATTCCTTTGTATGCAGTATTATGCAGAAATGGCAACCAAGTGTGTCCACTTTCCTCTTACTCCCCCATCTTTGTTGCGCCAGAGATCTGACAGGTTACGCCCGTAACATGCAGGAAAGTTTAGCGCTGCGAACGCGCCATAAAGAACTGCCAGCAAAGCTATGTAGTAGATACGGAAGTTGATGTTTTTAACAGATTTGAGGCAGACCCACCGTCGCCATGCCAGATGGTTCCGTACTACAATGACGTGTGCCGAATGTTAACGGAATTTACCTCTGTCCGTCTACATAATATATCTTGTGGGGGGGGGGGGCATTGTGAGGTGGGTGTGGAGGAGTCATTTTATTTTTTTAACATTTTTTGTTTCAAGCAAACAGAAACGGGAGTTTTATACCGGACACAATCAAATGTGGGCACCGCAAGATGTATATAGATCAGGACATCTAAGTAACCGTTTCCCCAAAACTTCTTTGATACGAGCATGAGTGGCGATTTTCAAAGGAACTCAAAATTGAGAAAACAGACATCGGCACGAGAGACTGAGGGTGGAAAAATGTATTATGGACGTGAGACTATAAATAATCTTTGCGGACTTTAAAGACAATGCACGGCTTTTCTAAATTCTTTTCAACACTCTGGGCCCCATAATGTATCACCAGTAATACACAGAGATTTATCACTAGGACGCTATTCCCCCTGGAACTCAGCGCGAGAAAAATAAGTTATTTTTAGTGTTTTCTACAATATACACAATAACTCAACTAATAAATGATCATTGAAAACCCCTTAACTATGCCCCAAAGAACAAATGCCCACGGAATCAGAATTCGCCTACAAGCAAAAATGGGAGTGGAGCCTAGAGGGTTAAATCTTTTATTTTTCCTCTCCTTTTTATCCCTGACCTGTCATGGGGTTTCGAGTTAACATGACTTACAGTCGTACGCAAGAATAATGTAACATGAAAAAAAATAAAAATTCAATAATCAAAATAAACATGGCTGAATCATTATGTACTCTAAGGCCGCTGGATTTCCCTGTGTATTAAATAATATTGCACGGATTATGAAGAAATGGACCAGGTCATAATATTCCTTAAAGATTTTCACAAAAGTTTTAAACAGGTAGGGATTATCACACGTTTGTTATCGCAGTCTGCACAAGAATGGAGCTGCGTTAAATATTAATATTTCTTTCTCATTCTTTTTCTTTGCAGTTAAAAAAAAATGAGAAAAAAATGAAAAAAATATTATTTTAAACAAAAGCCCCGCATTTATATTGTAAAATCAATAAAACAAGTAAGGAAATTATTATTAATGTGATCTGCTTCAAATCGCCGAGAAATAATGACATTAGTTTTTAGGAACTATGAAAGTGCTGGCTACCTCGGAAAGCTCCAAAACCCCAAACGTTCATCACTAAAGCGATACTAAATATTTGTTAGCTTTTGTCCATGCCGTTAGCCTTAAAATTTGATCGTATCAGACTGGCGTTATGTAATTCAGGTTGATGCCACATTCTCTACCCCTGCTCTGTTCATTTTCATCCGCATGACATAAGACAGAATGAACTTTATGCCCGATCTGTTGATTTCTCACAAGTGCTTCTTAACTTCAGGTTAGGCCTGGGCTTATCTATAGGGAAATGAATGTACAGTCTCCAAGATACACAGACAAACTGAAAAAAAAACATGTTGTAATAAAGACACAGTGTCTAGCTTGCTTGATTTGTAATCTGCCAACATTGTCCAGTATCCTATTCGCTACATTTAAGCCTGGCGCGCACTGGCGGATTTGATCGGCCAACTAGCTGGTTGGTGACGCGTTTCAACCATCCCTTGTGCACCAGTCACCCTAGTTCCATCTCACTGAAACTCAAAGTTGTGACGTCACCAGCCGACTGGTTGGCCAATCAAAAAATTGGCTCGTGCGGGCCGCGTCTAAAAGCGTGTAACTTGTGAAATAGTGCAGGAAATCAATGGTTAGGGAATTATGATTATCTTAGGAACATTTCCATTTTTGTATCACATTGAAATGTAGGCAATATGATATGAGACAAAAGTTTGCAGTTATGTGTTTAGGTCTTCATTTTAGCTGATTACACCTTTTTTCTTTGTTTTTATTTTCCGTGTTCTTGTTTCTGTTTGGTTTTTTGGGGGTTAGGGATTAGGTTTTTCAGAATTTTGCCCGGGCAGCGGCCTTGTTCGGCCTGCTCTGCTCAACTTTTAACTCCCAAGGTATCTATAACGTGCGCAGTGTGCGCACGGGCCGTGCGAGTTTCTCGTCCTTATCCGAGAAGACTATGTGCTCGATCCTACCTACCATAGGATCAGGAGCAGGAATTTTTTTTGCCCCCCAAAAAAACATCCAACATGCCTGCATTGACCGGGTATCGAACCCGACACCTTCGGCATAAGAGGCGAGCACCTTGCCTCTAGACCACCGTGTTCCCCACCGAAGCTTGCAGTAACAACCTTCTCTCACAGTATCATATCTCCTTAACTACTTTTTTTCTGTGTTCGCCGACACGGTGCTCCTGCAAAGTAAATCACAGAACATATGAATTTGGTTGAGAACTGATAATACATTAGATACAGAGTGATTATTTCCCTCTTTTGGACAAACCTGATTTTGTTTCCACGGTGCGTTATTTTTCAGCCTTAAGACTTGGAGCTAAAATCTGGTTTGGTCAATTGGTCGTAAAGATCTCTCAGATGGTGACCTGGCCACAATAACCTTTTCGAAAACTGACCACAGGCCCTTGACTAAAAATACCATTGTGCGTATTTTGGCCCCACGGCCAGAATATAAAAAACTCGTGACCTTAGTTGTTAACTCCATTTTTTGCACAATTGAGAAATTCGACATTAAACTTTTGGGGCTTTGGTATTATGATAAGGAGTTAGAATAAATCGGAACTGTGAAACAGCTTGATGAGTGCCACAACGTATTTTAAACAGGTGTCAAAGTGTGCATTTGTTATACCTCTTCTACAGACCAACAGATCTTCAGTTTTTCAGACAATGGAGATGAACAAACAAGAACTGAGGTCGTGAACTGTGTGACACGCAAAACACAAATTGAGATGACCAAGTAAATGAACAAAAGAAAATGACAATGAAGAAAAGATGCAATCAAGAACAGCTCGCCAACAGTCCCAGACTGAGACCCTCGAGTAACCAAGTTCTGTGACGGTCAGTTTAAGCCCATCAGTGAACGGCCACCTTCAGAACCGATCATTTTGAGAACCCTGGACCATCAGGAATTTTACATTATCCGAACACAACACCCTGGTCTAATGAGCTCTTGTAGTCAGTTTCTGTCACTTTAAGTCCAGGTTGAATTACCATTTTGAGAAGCCCTGACCATCAAGAAGTTTACTTTATCTGAACACAACACCCCAGCCTATGTTAGTCAGTTTCATTCAAAGTAAGTTTAAGCCCAGGTTGAATGACCATTTTGAGAATCGACCATTTTAAGAACGGACCATTTTGAGAACCCCTGACCCTCAGGAAGTTTACGTTATCTGAACACAACACCCCAGGCCTAATGAGCCATTTTACCCACACTATCATTAATTGTTATCTTCCACATGCTGGGATCCCTGTGAATGAAACGGACTTGTTTGGCGTCAAATTATAGGCCATTTTTTCATTGTTTGTATACTGGCTGCTCAGTCTGGCTAACTAATTGAGGAAGTGAAGATAAAAAGAAAAAAGAAGAATTTAAATAATTATTTCGTTTTATGGCTATTCTTCTGTTAGTGTTGTAATTACAATTAATTTTTTTGTCGTTTTTTTTTTTTTTTGCCTGCCGTTGTGAACGGTTCTTGGGCGCTTTGTCAAGTTCTATTCAGTATTTTTGTGCTACTGCTTCAAATTTGATACAAACCGGAAACGAAACGAAATAAATAATAATTCGTGTGAGCCCAGACATGAGAGCCATTTACCATTATCTTTCAAATCAGAGAGACGCTGCTGACTCTTGTTCTATTGGAATCAAACAGTCTAAAAAAATACTAAAAAAAAAAAAAAAGATAGAAAAACAACAACAACAAAAAAACTCCCATGTGAAGGCGGCATGATGCCCGGGCGTAAAGCTATGTAGCAGATCGCGTGAACAATGTGTAAACCAGACCTGCGCCAGACCCACAGTCGCCTGCACATGTGGCTTTGCCAGACCCGCGACAGGATTCCCTGCTGTGGTTCCTTCCCCCCTTATTTCTATAACTAAACAATGTTACAGCGGATGATAAGAACAGAACAGAACAGAAAAGTAAAGACAAACAATAGAAAAACTCTGGGAATACGAGGGGGTGGGGGTGGGGGGGGAGGGGGGGGGGAGACGAGATGTCTTATACATGGAAGAAAAGTTGAAGAATGGAAAGCGGGGAGGGTTTAAGAATTAATAAAAATGCTTTTTTTTTTTTCTTCATTTCTTGGACATGGGAGGCGGGGGTGTGGTGGTGTTGGGTGGGGCTGGGCTGGGCTGGGCTGGAGGGGGGGGGGGGATAAGAAGTCTATACTGAAGAAAATAGGAAGAGCAGAGAAAATGGTTCACGGATGATTTTTTTTTTTGTTGTTTGTTCATTTTTCTTCTAAGTTTCCAGTTGTGTTTACAAATATTTGCTGATTATCTTTGATGACAGAAAATTCCCCATTAAAACATTTTTCTCATACGCTCAATCCCCACCTCCTCCCCCTCTCCCCCCCCCCCCCCCATCCCCATTAGGTCCTGGGTTTACTTCACCCTGTCTTTTGGTTTATTATTAAATGTTATTTTTGTTGTTGTTCAGACAATAAAGAAATGTTTAATGTTGCCATCAGTTTTTTAGTTTGGGTTTGGTTTTCTCTCTCTCTCTCTCTCTCTCTCTCTGTCTCTCTCATTAAGGTAATAGTCTATTACAATCATTATCGCAAGCACCAAAGTGGGAAAAGCTTCAACTGTTTGGGCACACAAACACAAACAGACAGACACAGAGAGAAAGAGACACAGACAGAAAGAGACAGACAGGCAGACAGAAAGGAAGAGAGAGAATCTTGACTTAAACAGGAAATATTCAATGCACACACACACACACACAAAATAATAATAATAATAATAATAATAATAATAAATAGAATTTCTATAGCGCATTTCTAATAAAAAATATTACTCAATGCGCTGTACATTGCATCAATGATTCATGCATACACTTTCCAAATCTTATACTAAAACACGCACTCTCAACCCCACAAACTTTCAGTTTCACACACATAGACGCTCTTAGTCATATGGCACTAGCTTATATAATCAATTATAACATCAAAGTACACAACAGAATTTTGAAAATTTAACAGTTTCGGAGGAAAAGGTGATCTTTGATACCATAACAAGCCACAATCATGTTCGGCAAAAAACAATAAAAAAAACTAACATTACATAAACATACAGCAAATAAATCTTTTAGTCAACTTGCAGCTTTGTCAAAATTGGACAAAAAGAAAAAGTTCTGTCTTCTCTTTTAGTTTGCGTTTCATTGTATCGTTTGGGTATTATTTCTTACGCAAGGCTTTGTTGCATACAACTTTTTCTTTTTGCCCAATTTTGACATTGCCTATAGCCTTTCTGCGACCCCACAGTTTTTCTGTGCATTTTATAATAGTTCATTAACTTGCAGCTAATATAGTTACATCTTATACATTAAATTGGTAAAACTTCTTTTCCTATGGACTGATTCTTTCTAGACTTTTTCTTCCTGCCAAGTGGACAACAACCTTTACACAGACTTACAGAATGATACTTGTTATTAATTTTATGCCAGTTTATTTGTTTCGCGAAAGACGGGTTAGTGCATAAGAAAAAAATTTATTGGAAAAGTATTGACTGATTCTACAGTACAAAATAGTACACTTCAGTGATACAGTTACCCGGTAGCTGGAGCGCTCAACCCGGTTTACGAGAGGCAACCGGGTTCAAATCCTCACGGCAGTGTTCAACCCGAAATCGTCGGAATACCTTTAAAGTTGTTGCTAGTTCGGGGCTAACATCATTATGGCCCTCCTGGGCAAAGCAATGGGATCATCTTTTCCCGTTTCAAATAAAAACCACAGAAAAACTGTGGGGTCGCAGCCAGGCTTTAAAGCAAAGTCAAATGCGTCACTTCGAGCCTCCACACATTAGCGGACGTACTGCTCTGCGGAAATACAAGTCAGGACTCGCAGATATAAGTCGTTGTATTGATTTAATAGTCTATAAATATTTCATAATATTCTACTTTTTTTTTTTTGGTTATTGTTCGATTGTTTTGTCTGTTCAGTTTTCCTTTTTTTTTTCTTCTGTTGTTGGTTTGTCTTTTGTTTTTTCTTGACCAAGGTTTTAACCCTAATATGGGTGGGTTTTTTTTTTTGTCTTCCCTTTTTCTTTGCGTTTTAATGTATCGTTTGGGTATTATTTCCATCGGGAGGCCTTGCTACATACAACATTTTCTGTTTGCCAATTTTTAACTTCAAAAAAAAAAAAAACCAGTATAAATTTGCATGCATGGGGCCTGGCCCCCTAAACCCGTGGGGGGGCCCTGAGCAACTGGCCAATGTGCCCATGCGTTGAGACAACTTTGACTAGTTTGGTGGCCTGATTGAGATCCATGCTAGTTCTGCTGAAAGCGCATCCCCCCCCACCCCACCCCACCCCTACTCCCACCCCCACCCCCACCTCCCGCCCCCGCCTCTTCCCACCATTTTTGTTCTTGTGCTTGAGGTTCAGTTTTGCTTGGATTTTTTTGTCACAATCGTTGGACAACGCAAATCAATTAATACAACTTCTACGAGATACCCCAACAGAACCCAGGAACTGGGGACTCCTTCTCACACCCCGCCCCTCCTAAATATTGATTGATTTTATGATATTATTTCATCCCACAGAATTCTGATGTAATCGAAAAGTATCCAGTCCGATGCAGTGACTTCGTAAATGTTCATTCTGAAAAGAGAGAGAGAGAGAGAGACAGAGAGAAAGAGAGAGACAGAGAGTGGCAAAACAAGATTGGTTGGAAAGATGGAGAAAATGATAAATAACGCGACACTGGTCATAAGACAGGCATTAAGAGAGAGAGAGAGAGAGAGAAACAGAGAGAGAGAGAGAGAAACAGAGAGAGAGAGAGAGAGAGAAACAGAGAGAGAGAGAGAGAGAAACAGAGAGAGAGAGAGAGAGAGTGAGAGAGAGAGAGAAACAGAGAGAGAGAGAGAGAGAGAGAGAAACAGAGAGAGAGAGAGAGTGAGAGAGAGAGAGAAACAGAGAGAGAGAGAGAGAGAGAGAGAGAAACAGAGAGAGAGAGAGAGAGAGTGAGAGAGAGATGTTACTATTCCATTGAAAAGCGCTTTGGTTCCATTTTTTGAGACAGGCACTCTACAAAATTAATGCACTTCAGTATTATTATGAATACGAAATTTCAAACATACGGACTGACGCACAGAGATAGCTGACACCGAAATGTGATACAAAATAAAAGTAAAACATCTTATGTTACACACAAGAGATAAAATAGTGGCGGGACTATTTCGTTGTGGTGCAACTGTGGCCTTTTATGTTGTTGTTGTTGTTGTCGTTGTTGTTTGCTCAACGCTGCAGCCCAAATAACAATTTCAAAGTTTATAAAATTTATTTTCTGAAATGACAGCTAATTTTACACAGTCGCCATTGTTCAAGTTTATTCAAAGTTTCAGGCAATTTTTTTTTGGAAAAGTTGTACAGGTGTAAAATACAAAGATCTCTTTTTTTTGTGCTGTTTAACAAGCCCACCGGACTTGTTTTTGGTAAGTGTTCAGTTGGTGCGTAGTGCCCTGCCATGTATGAGTTCTCCGAAGTAAGACTGGAATTTATTATGGGGAAAACTGCCTACATTAATGATACTAAGAGAGGCAGAGAGAATGGTAGGAGCTCATATTTATCCTAGGTAATGCCGGGTACCTCATCTAGTAAATTAAAAACAACAGCAACAACAACAAAAAGAAACAAAAAACCAAAAGAAAACTCGCTACATTGTGAGAAGAGCCTACAATCGAAATCAGCGATGTTTGCACGAAATTTGTTTTGAAAACACAATGCCCTCGCCTCCTGGCAAGGAAAATCGATGTCCCATCATAGCAGAGACTGACAAATTCCAGTCTTGCTCAAAGACATTATAAAATAGTCCTGTATTTCTTTTTTTTTTTCTTTCTTTCTTTCCCTCTACCTACTGAATCATAATCTTCTCTACTGTATCTTCATTCCCCAGTCTCTCTCTCTCTCCGTGCGTTACTCACTCACCAAACACACACACACGTTGCAAAATCACACACACTTGGCGGGCGACCTTAGTTCTTGATTGTTCCAGCTCCACTTTTTCTGTACAACTGAGAAATTCGTCGTTAAACGTTTGCGGCTTTAGTATTATGATATGGAATTAGAATAAATCGGAACTGTGAAACAGCTTAACAAGTACCGCAACGCATTTTAAACAAGTGTCAATATGTACATTTGTTATACTTCTTTCACATACTAAATGATCTCCAGGTTTCCGGAAAATGGAGATAGAAAAAAAAAAAAGAACTAAGATCGAGACTTTCATGCACACAAGCAAAAGGCAAGTGAATATGAACTAACAGTAATTCTGTGGGGAGAAATCAACAGCTGCTCATTAGTGTGTTGCAAAATCGCTGAAAGCTGTATACAAAAATACAAACCAATACACAAAACAAAACAAACAAACAAAAAAAAACTACGGGCAATGTAATTAGGTTATATTTACTGTATTCATCTGGTCCAGAGATTAAAGCAATCAGTGGCCGATGGACAGAATGAACGAGAAAAGCAAAATGAACGAAAGAGGGCAATGACAGACAGGAGATGATAGGAAAGACTGGAGAAAGAAAAGTTCAAATGTAAAGGAGGAAATCGTGGCGATGAGGAAGGAGTGGAAGAATGAGACAGAAAAAAAAAGAACATCTTGAATTTTTTTGTCTTGGGGGCGGGGGGTGGGGGTGGGGTGTCTTAAATAAACTGAAAGAGGAAGTGAGTAGAGAGAGAGTCGGATGAGAGGCATAGAGAGAGAGCGGGGGAGGGGGCGAGAGGGGGAGAAAAAGAAGGAGAAGAGAGACAGAAACCGAGACAAAGGGAGAGAGAGAAAGAAAGCAAGGGGAGAGAAGCAGAGAGAGAGAGAGACACACACACACACAGAGGGGGAGAGAGGGACACACGGGAGGAAAGTAAATTTTTTTAAAATAAAAAAAATTCAAAGCACTCACAGAAATTCTCGATCATGATCACAGCTGATTAGAGCCAAAACCACAAGCCGCTGGCGCTGGTACATTGCATTTCCGACAGACACTGGCAGCAGTCGCCATCTTCACCATCAACAACAACAACAACAACAAAAGTGGAAACACCAGCACGCAACAACGACTACAGCATTTATAGTGTTTGTGCACACAACCATTTACTAAAGTGATCTTGGCGCACGCTTGCCGTGGATTTTGTGACAAGTCCAGATGGCCATTGGGAACTTTGGCAGATTGGAGTTCCAAGATAAGATCTCTAAGTCCGATAAGACCAACAGCGTTTCTATTGCAAGGGATGGTGACCAGATTCCCTGCTATTGCCAATACTCACGGCCAAATGACAGAAATAACACAATTAAAATAATTTTTCCTGACAAATCATACATCCTAAATAAAATTGTGGAAATGACACTATAAAAAGTGAAAACATCGTCACATTTAAAAATAGGCTCAAAACTGAATTGTTTAGGACTGCTTTCATTGAAACTGAATGACTGATGTCCCTTTTTGGTCTCAAAGGATTGAGGACGAGAGTAGATCAAAATTAATGTTTGTTAATGTGTGTGACTGGCAGCATGATGAATTTGATCTTATGTTAATCCTGTTTTTAATTTTAGATCAGCGTCTTAGAGCACTTTATTATTATAATCATTATTTTTGGTGGATTTGAGCGCTATACTAGTTAATTATTACCATACATTACATCCATCCATTGGCTATTCTGTTCATGGAGAACGCAGAGAGAATTAAATTTTTTTTTCTTTGTCACTTTTTGCTATTTTGTTTTGCTTCCGGATTTTTTAAATTTTTTTTTCAGACAGATGGTTTAAAGATTAGATGATCCTTAGGCTATAGAAATTGTAGCAGTTAAGACTTTTCCTCTTTTTACTTTTGATTTTGATTTGATTTGTTTTCTTTGTACAGAGCTGGGGGAGGGGGGAGGGAGGGGAGGGGAAATAAAATTCACAGAAATAAAAGTCGGCATAAAGTTCCACCTTTTTTTTTTCTTTTGTTTCATTATTTCATTATTTCATTATTTCACTGTATTTTTATTTTCTGAGCAGTTCAATGAATGGTGTTTGCAGAATTTCAAAAGTGTATCGTGAATTGTATCAGTTAAATTGGTTGGCGCCCTGATGGCTAGCAATAACTAGATATGGATTATTAATATGCTAAAAAATACATAAATTACCATAGTGGAGCTTAGTATTTCACGCGCTGCTCTTGTTTCTATTTCTGGGTATAACAGAAATTGGAATAAATATGAGAAACGACATTATTTTGGATTTTACACCGACCATGTTTATTTCATCGTCCCTGTATTAAGCCTTGAATGGTTAATGTCAAGTTTTGATGTTCATTAATGAACCCAGCCCACTCTGCTATGCATGCTGCAGGCTTAGAAACATTACGAAGTTTGGAATAAGACCGATAGGGCGCTGAGTCACCTCTGTTTTGTCTCCGTTTTAGTGTTGACATAATGAACTATGGAGAAAAAACGTGAGCTCGCGCACTGGGCAGATTGAATCAAGTCTGTATCACAAGTAGAGAAGCGTCCAAACTGTCTTGAGACGGCTAGTGGAAAGAGAGACCTTGCCCACTGAGTCAAACCAAACATAAAACAGACTCGACTCCGCGGGCCACCAGTCTAAATGCGTTAAAAGACTTATTACAATTCGACGAAACTCAAATTTTCTTTAACCCTTCAATGCCATATTTGAATTAGGTCACCCGGAAGGAAATGAATACTCTATCTTTGATATTATACTCTTCCTATTTTATTGGCAAGTAATTTTTTCAGTTACATATTTGTGTTAGTTGTTTTGCAATAATCTGACTATTTAGATTCAGTGCAGCATATTATTTCAAAAGTTCTGAAATTGTCAATTTTCGTCTGGGCATTAGAGTGTTAGAATTGGCATAGTTTGTTCAGGATGCACATAGATCATGGCCTATCACGTGTGTCAGGTCTTTGTTGCCGGCGGGGGTTCTCTGCCCCTGCCATTTGTAACACTCTTTTTCTTGTTTTTATTTTTCTTGCTCTTGTCTCTGAGTGTTTTTATGGTAGGGATTAGTTGTTGTTGTTGTTGTTGTTGCATGTTTTTCTTCATTTTGCCCGGGCAGCCAGCCTTGTTAGGCCTCCTCTTCTCGACCTTTAACTGCCACGGTATCATTAACGTGCGCAGTGAGCATAGCCCCCCCCCTCGAGTTTTTCGCCGTTGTCCGAGAAGACTAGGTGCTCGATCCTACCTACCATGGGATCAGGGACAGGAATTTTCCTCCCAAATTCCAACATGCCTGGACACTCAAAAAGGCAGACATAACAAGATTGGAGGCAGCTGAAATGTGGCTTTACAGAAGGCTACTCAGAATAAGTTGGACAGAAAGGAGAACAAATACAAGCATCTTAGAACAGCTTGGCACCACCAGAAGAATAACACCTGAAATAAATAAAAGAAGACTTGCATACATCGGCCACGCGGCCCGAAACAAAAGCACGGCCCTTATGATATCAATCCTTCAAGGAAAGACAGAAACAAAGAGAAAACAAGGAAGACCACCCATTACATATCACGATAACATCAAGAAAGTCAGCCAGCTGGAAATAAGTGAACTAACTAGGAAAGCTAAGGACAGGATTGGGTGGAGGAGATTTTGTCGTGACATCCACTGTAGCAGCTAACATCGATGACGATGAAGCCGACAGGTGACAGGTGACAGGTGACCTTCGGCATGAGGGGCGAGCATCTTGTCTCTAGACCAACCTGTCCTCGTAGATCCCCAGCCTCAGATCCCACGAATTCAGTCGGGTTTTCAAACAGTGACCAAAATTCCTGCCCTGTATGCACTCAGCGAAGTCAAAGATACAACTGAAAACACCTCTGCCATATCAGGCAGTTTTTTGGTCTAGTATTTTACTCTGTAGGACGGCGAGAGCTGTTGTGATAAGAGGCAAAGAATTAATTACACCACTACAATGTCCTTTAACGATGACAGTAACCAATGAGTGGCAAATTTAAATGTTTAACCTAATCCTATCAGCTGTGGTAAGTGTCAAACAATTGTGGCAGAACTGTATAGCTTTAAACATTATTTGTACTCAATTGATTCGTTTTGCTTGACGTCACATGACTTATTAATAATGCTTTTACGAAATTTTGAATTTCATTTCTTCTTTCGTGGGAAGTTCCAGTTATTTCTTTTGCCTAAGAATTTCAATACTTTTATTTGGAGTACAGTTGATCTTTGCAAGTGCACATACTCAGCAGCTGTGCAAAAAAAAAAAAAAAAAATTGCATTTGCGCATGCTCAGGTGCCGTGCATGCACTTGGAAAAAGGGGGAGGGGGGTGTCCATTCAAAAAGAGTCTAGGCCCTATAATTGAGTCTTGGGGTATATTATACAAATCAAGGAGTTGGTCCCAGGCATGATGGGGCATCACCAAACCTCTGCATGCCATTGCTCCCCACCCCCTTCCTCCCCAGACCCCCACCCTCCACTCCAAAATGTGAAAGGCCAAGAGGACCATTTTCGCACCGAAGAGCCGTTAAACCCAAACTCAAACTCCAAACTAGAGTGGACAGATTCCATCCAGCTTCAAGGCTGCTCCCAACACAGGTCATAATGTATCATAATTATGGAGATTTCCTGTACAAGCTGTGCACGGAAACTAACCCAAAAAACATTGACAGCTGCAGTTTCGCAAATAAAATAAAAAACAAGAAAAATAAGTAGATTTATCTTTGCCGATGTCTAGGTAAAATTAATCCCTATTCTAAATCCGAAGGGTTTATCTATGGTCAATATAATGTAACCTAATGGAGCACATTCGGCCTTCTAAATGGCCCGGTATGCAATGGGCACCATGTTGCACTTGATAATTGATTATGCAAGAGAATTATGTTGTTTGTGGAGTTGAAGAGCCTACCGTATGTATACATCATCCCCATCTTTTTGCCCCTCCTTGCCCAAAAGATGGACGCAAGGGAAGGACCAAGAAAGGAGACATACGAAGAGAAAGACATACAGACAGACAGACAGACAGGAAGTCGGACAGGCAGACAAATAGACAGACAGACAGTGACACCATACAGACAGACAGGGAGAGACAGACAGACAAACAGATCTGGACAGAGACACACAAAGACAGACAGAGAGACAGATAGGGAGACAGACAAACAGACAGACAGGCAGACAGGCAGACAGATAGACAGACAGACAAGCAGAGAGACAGAAGAAAAAGGAGAAGCAAAATTAAAAAAAAAAAAAACGATAATGAGGAAGAAGAAAAAGAAGTGTTGCATAATATGTCGTGCCTAGATCCTGAAAATGCCTAAGTTCTTGAATTAGGCAGTCTTATGCCTAATTCGTGAAATAGGCAACAGCTGTGTCTAACTTGTGAAATCAATGTTAAATTTTGCCTAGATTGTGAAATTTCATGTTTTAGGCTGCCTAAGTCATGAAATTAGGCAAATTTTCATTTTAGGCACGACTACTCAACAATTTAGGCAATGTCTTCAGAGTAGGCAAAATCCTTGCCTAATGTGTCAAATCAATTTCCAGGTTGTGCTTTTAAAGTGCAGTGTACAAAATTAAATAACGTTACAAAGAATGTGAACATTTGAAATGTTTTGTTTTTTTTAATTTCAAATGATCAAGTCTGCATTAGACCCGTAGGGTTGAAGGACAAATTTCACATAATTTCAAAGCAAAAAAAAAAACGTATCATCAACCACAACTTTAGAATACTCCAAACGAGAGGCACAAGTATTCAATCTATCATCAAACAAAACGTTCCAATTCCAAACGTCAATATAAAGTCACAGAACAAGAAACAAAAGGCCAATGTAACGCTTCAAAAAAGGGAAATCCACTCGATTTTCTTATCTTACTTGCTCTTGTTCTTACAAGATGAATTGTTTGGGTGGCACTGACTATGGCAGTAGTTCTTTGCTTTCTTGCACTGGCATCTGGCTGTATCGCACTTCCCATTGCAAGAACATTTTTTGAATCCTTGTCCTCCATGTCTTGAGTGAAGCTGAGCAATGGTTCTCATTGGTAGGGCAGTGTCCTTCACCTGGTCAGCAGTGACAATTTGGAAATCGGCCTCAATAATTTGATTGCGAGAAAACATAGTGTTTATGATGCCATGCTTGGTGCCAACTTGGTACAGGTCGTTGTGAACCTTCAGGACCACCCCAGGCACGTTTCTGCAATCAAGGCGCCCACGATCAAACTCACTGACTGGAACCAGCACGCAGTCGTCTTGCATAAGTGGAACAAGCTTGTCTCTTGTTGTTCGCAGCATTTCAGCACGGCTTTTTTTCTTGTCCTTCACGTGCATCTTGTCTGCACTGCGTTAAGATGCTTGCATGGTCTTCAAAAGCTGTACTTGAAGTGGTGGCCCCTCCAACTGCACCCACCACCTCTGCATCAGTTTCAGTTGAATTTTGTAGACCGAGTTCTAGAGTTGTACTTGAAGTGGCAGCCTCTCCACTTTCAGAGAGACCATCGTTGCCATCAGCAGGTTCGACTCTTGTGGCTTCTTCAGGCGCTACTTTATCACTTTCATCCACAGCTACCTCAGGCTCAACGCACTGCCCACCTGCAACTTGCATTCTGGACAGAACTTCCAAAAGGTCCTCTTCTTTTTCTAGCATTGCGATGACATCCTTTGGCAGGCACGTTCGTTCAAGCCCAGACGTTTTCTTCCGGCCACAGAAAACTTCCAGTGGTGTTCTATTGTTCAGGTTGCGATGAGGGGATGAGTTTTTTTTTGCAGCTGGACGAATCTTAGCCCCTCAGCCCACTGAGTTGTGTCGTTGTCGATGGTCCAGGCTGTCAGCATCTGTTTGACATCAGCGTTGGACCGCTCAACAGATCCCTGACTCTGAGGGTGACGAGGGGATCCGTGCACGATGGTGAGTCCGGGCCATATCTCGATCATTTCTTTGATCACGTGAGCAGTGAATTCCCTTCCGTTGTCACTTTGTAGCACAGTCGGTGGCGTAATCATGCAAAAAATGTCAATTAAGTTGTAGGCGGTTTCTGCAGCCGTCTTTGTTGTCATTGGACGAAGAAAAAGGAACTTCGAGAAATGATCTTGATAATTAAGGATGTATTTGAATCCTCTATCAGGGGCAGACTCCATCACGATCAAGTCGACCTGACCTCGCTCTAAGATGTTTTTGGTTTGCAGTGGTCGGACAACTAGTCCCTTATTGGGCTTAGTTTTCTTTTTCTGGCAAGTTGTGCAGTTGGAGACAAACGCTGCTATCATCTTCTGTGTCACATTGTCCTACTTGTCAGCAATGAAGAACCTCATCTTCTTCTCGCCTCCATTTTCAAGATGCTCCTCATAACGAAGACGAAATTGTAACTTTTCAGTTTCCATGGCTGGATTTGGCTAACACTGACAAGTCAGGTGCTGATGTGTAGTATTGACTGAGGAAGTGTTCACTCTCTATTTTTGGACATCACGCAATGTAGTGAGAGACGCGCACGCAGGCGGATGATTTGACACATTAGGCAAGGATTTTGCCTACTCTGAAGACATTATTGCCTAAATTGTTGAGTAGTCGTGCCTAAAATGAAAATTTGCCTAATTTCATGACTTAGGCAGCCTAAAACATGAAATTTCACAATCTAGGCAAAATTTAACATTGATTTCACAAGTTAGGCACAGCTGTTGCCTATTTCACGAATTAGGCATAAGACTGCCTAATTCAAGAACTTAGGCATTTTCAGGATCTAGGCACGACACATACACCATACACCATATAATAATCGTACATCGTCACGACCAGCTGGCGCTGTAGATGAAAGTAACAGTTATAACAGACCACTGGCTGAGTACACAGCTGAGTTACCACACAATTATTATACTGTGTACTGTCCTTGTGTTCAATATTTATAGTTTTGCTTTGTTTTCGTATGTTTCTCTCTCTCTCTCTTTGTGTCTTGTCTCTCTCTCTCTCTCTGTCTCTCTCTCTCCCTCCCTCTGTCGACTATCTATCTATCTATCTATCTATCTATCTATCTATCTATCTATCTATCTATCTATCTATCTATCTATCTATCTATCTATCTATCGTCTGTCTGTCTGTCTGTCTGACTGCCTATCTATCTATCTATCTATCTATCTATCTATCTATCTATCTATCTATCTATCTATCTATCTATCTATCTATCTATCTATCTATCTATCGTTTGTCTGTCTGTCTGTCTGACTGACTTTCTATCTATCTATCTATCTATCTATCTATGTATCTATCTATCTATCTATCTATCTATCTATCTGTAAGGCAAATACCACTGAACACCAATGAAACACAGACGAACACGTGGACAAACACATGCACTCACAAAAAAATATAAGCTGTCCCCATTGTGGCATTCTTGTAGAGCGTAACGCATACAATTCGCAAATAAACAACGATTAAAAAAAAAAAAAAGGAGTGAGGGAAAATACAGTAATTATTTTGTTCATTAATCACTAGATCTCGCGGTAATAATTATCTCTGTGTTGCATCTTAATACAGTATTATTTTGTTCATTAATCACTAGATCTCGCGGTAATAATTATCTCTGTGTTGCATCTTAATACAGTAATTATTTTGTTCATTAATCACTAGATCTCGCGGTAATAATTATCTCTGTGTTGCATCTTAATACAGTATTATTTTGTTCATTAATCACTAGATCTCGCGGTAATAATTATCTCTGTGTTGCATCTTAATACAGTATTATTTTGTTCATTAATCACTAGATCTCGCGGTAATAATTATCTCTGTGTTGCATCTTAATACAGTATTATTTTGTTCATTAATCACTAGATCTCGCGGTAATAATTATCTCTGTGTTGCATCTTAATACAGTATTATTTTGTTCATTAATCACTAGATCTCGCGGTAATAATTATCTCTGTGTTGCATCTTAATACTGCCTCGTATCTAGTTTATTTTCTTTGCTCTGACGACCCCACCTCCAAGTATGCCCTCACCCCAGCAAGCTCGCTCTAAATCAGCGCATGTGTTGTATCTTTGCACGCAGTTCAATCATCCAATCGATACCGCTTGCCTGTCCGCTTAATATGCAGATGAGCCACGTGTGCCCACCATCTGGCGGTCTCGTAAGGGCGGATAACTCTTCAATAACTTCACTCTCCCCTGTGGGGTCCAGGCCACCTGCTCTCAATGCGACAGCTTTGCTGGCTCCCAGCGAATTATCCCCCCAGGGGCGTCGACACCGCGAACTGCTAAGGTGGTTATAGCTGAGTGGAGAATATGTCACCTTTCCAAATCTTCATGGGGATTAATGTTGTTATTTGTACTGTTAACATTTTGAGCGGTCGATGTTTTATCAGGATTAAGATAACTATGTTGTTTATCAGTGCAGCGTTAACCATTTGAGCGCCCTGGTATCTTCGGGGTTAAGCTCTATAATAACTGTTATTTGCACTACAGAATTAATTCATTACGGCTTCTGGTGTATTGTGTTCCAGGATTTAAAGACGACCGGGGGAGGGGGTGAGGATGGGGGGGGGGGGTGGTTAAGACGTGGGTAAACTGGCTTTAAATAATTATGTTTGTGTAAAGTAATTAATGGGAAAAATCTTCGCCAGTTTCATCTAGCATCTTATTTTTGTCTTTTTTAAATTTTTTTTTTTTTTTGGCTGTTGACGACAAAAACCTGTTAGCAAGAACGGCAGTTATAGGATTTTTTTCTTATTTTGGTTAGATTCGAGCAAACGTAAACCGTAATAAAAATGCTGATAATTGTGATAAGAATTCTTCTAATTCTTCTTCTTATTATCATTATTATCATTTTGGAGTAATATATTTATAAAGCGTCTGTCTGAACAAAGTGGACTCAAAGCACTTTACAATGAAATAGGATCACCCCTCCCTCTCTCTCCCTCTCCCTCTCTTTCTGCCTCTCTCTCTGTCTCTCTTCCCCCCCCCCCTCTCTCTACCTGGCTCTCTCCGTCTCTGCCCCCTCTCTCTCTCTCTTTCTCTCCCCCTCTCTCCTTCCCTCTTTCTCCCTTGCTCTCTTTTCTCTGTCTGGCTCTCTCTCTCTCTCTCTATCTCTGTCCCCCTCTTTCTCCCTCACGCTCTCTCTCTCTCTCTCACTGTCTGGCTCTTTCTGTCTTTGTCCCTCCTCCCTCGCTCTTTCTCCCTCTCTCTCTCTTTCCCTCACTCTCCCTCTCTGTCTGGCTCTCTCTGTCTCTGTCCCCCTCTTTCTCTCTCGCTTTCACTCTCTCTCTGATTGGTTGTCTCTGTCTTTGCCCATTCTCTTTCTCTCTCTCTCCCTCGCTTTCATTCTCTCTGCCACTGTGCCCCCTCTTTCTCTCTCGCTCTGTCTGTGTCTGTCTACCTCTCTCTCTCTCTCTCTCTTTCTCTCTCTTTCTCTCTCTCTCTCTCTCTGTGCCCCTCACTCTCTCTCACTCTCTGGTTATAGTCGCCATATTATTGTTGTAGTTAATCATGTTTCCAGTCACTGCAGGGGGTTCGCTACTGCTGGGGAGGTTCTGAATAAACATTATTGTCACTGCATCAGTGAATGAGTGGTATTTTAAGTTCCATTTATGTGGTCTTTCGTGTACATGTTTATCTATCTATCTATCTATCTATCTATCTATCTATCTATCTATCTATCTATCTATCTATCTATCTATCTATCTATCTATCTGTCTGTCTGTCTGTCTGTCTGTCTGTCTGTCTGTCTGTCTGTCTGTCTGTCTGTCTGTCTGTCTGTCTGTCTGTCTGCCTGCCTGCCTGCCTGCCTGCCTGCCTGCCTGCCTGTCTGTCTGTCTGTCTGTCTGTCTGTCTGTCTGTCTGTCTATCTATCTATCTATCTATCTATCTATCTATCTATCTATATGCCATTTTGCATCCATTCAACCAGCAGTCCATCAGTCTTGACTCTCAGTCAGTCTTTCTCTCTGCCAGTCCGTCCGTCCGCCCATCGGTCTGTCTGTCTTTCTGTGTGTCTCTCTGTCTACCTATCTATCGATCTATCCATAACCTACAAACTGCTTTGTTATGAATTAATTTTCGGCTCTCTATTCACAACACCACAATCTGTTGTACCACAGTGGGCTACCTAAATCAGCAGCTGATGTCAGCGGGCACCAACAACTAAACAATCAACAGTGATGGTGACAGGCGGCTGGTACTGTGCAACACCCCCCCCTCCCGCAAAAACCCACAACAACAACCACCGCCTCTTTAATCCCTTTTCGATTTCTTGCTATTGATAATTAAGATCATCACACGCAACCAAGCCCGCCCACTTTTTTCTTCTTTTGAAAGAACATTTGCGCTTCAACAAGCATGAAAGCGCGCAACTGCATAATTACGACAACTCTCTATGCCAAATATTCTGTGAAGTTCTCGAAGGAATTGTATTTTGGAATTATCTGGACGATTTTAAGTATGGCTGGCGTCTTCATTTTATTATTTTTTTATTCGTTAAGAAGAGTTACATTATTAAAATATTATTTCAAATAGTTGTTTATTTGACTAAAAATGCATTTCTAATTAGTACAATACGTTACAAACAAGAAAAGATTGATGTTAGGGGAACGTAGTCCAATTACGAAGCCAAATAGAGAAAATACTGAGCTGTGTTCACTGTTCAGCTTTTGATTACCATGTGATTTTCCACGGTCCCTTAACAACAGCCGCAATGAAAAAAAAAAACTTCAATTTTTTTTTTGTCTGGTAAAATAAGTTACTTCGCAATTCCCCCGTTTCGTGATTGGACCAGCGTGTTGTTACTCCTGTGACAGTGTGTGTGGGTGTGTGTTTGTGTGTGCGCCCCCTGCACGTGCTGTTTTTACAGCAACCACCCGTTTTCCATGAAAGAGGGGCAGACATTGTAGCTGTTGCCGATACATTACACTCAGCGTGAAGATGTCGCTTGACAGATAATGGGTGATTTTCATGCTTGGCTGACAATGCTTTTGTCCCTAAACACCGGTTCCCAAGCTGCAGTAAAGTGTCCCCCGGGACACAGACTATTGAGACGGTCCATTCCTTCTTTCACTATATTATGTCCACAACTTGCGCGCGTATAAACGCGGTGAGTACTACTCACAGAGCTCAGTGGTACTAGTCTTTTTCGTTCAATTATGAAGGGGTGTGATGCGAATTGTTGCATTGTTGACATGGACGATACGCGCACAAGCCGACGGACGGAATTTGGCGAATTGATTCGTCTCGGTATAATGTGTCTGCCAGGGGGTCAATTAAGCCTATCCACAGAGTAAATTTGGCTAATGCTAGGTTTGTGTACGTTGTTTTTCTTAAGTTCCGGTATCTATTCATCATAAATTGTTCTGAATACGTTAAATAACAGTGTTAAGTGTTATAATTTTGACTGTAATCGTTATTTGAACTTAAACTACTAATATTAAAAACAATATTTTAAAATTTCCTCTTTGACGGTTGCTTCATTACGATCTAGGCGTGTAAATTCAAATAACTGAATAAAACAGGGTAGGGGTGAATTAAAATTTACTTGAAATCGAAAAGTTGTCAGGGTTAAACGGAGTCAGAATGTGGCAAAAAAGAAAAAGTTGTACCTAGCAAAGACTCCCTTAAGAAAGAATGCAGAAACGATACAATCAAACACAATGGAAAAGGGAAAACCAGTCAAGCTTCTTCGAGAAAAAAAAAAAGTGTAACAAGATAGAAAATTAAATAAATAAAAATTTCGTACAATGTTTAACAAATGCGGGTACTTAAATAGATTAAAATGTATCCCTATCACCCCCCCCCCCACCCATATCACCAACGAACATTTATAATTCATTATTAAATAAATATTATATAATATATATTCAAATAATATTATAGTACTTTAGAATACAAGTTGTGAGTTGTGAACTGCGCCTAACAGGCTGCGTTACAATTTGCTCTGAGATAGAGAGAGATAGAGAGTGAGAGAAAGGGTGAGAGAAAGGGTGAGAGAAAGAAAGAGAGAGTGAGAGAGATGCAAATATAGAGAACAAGACTTTCTGTAAAGCGCCTACAGCAAACTCGTTTGGATTAGGCGCTATATAAATGATCTTCATTATTATTAAAGGTCTTTGAGTCCTAAACTGTATTCTTGTGGAGCAGCACGTCAGTCAAGGTATGGTGGCCCGAGACGACAAAAGGACGGGAACCCCTGTTCTTTCGCATTGGTGAGGAACGAAATGGGTGGAGTCGGGGGGAGGGGCATGTTACACAGCTGCTGTTCAGGGCTTATCTCCAGTTTTGTGACTGAACTAGCCAAATTACAAGTTAGGTTATTATCAAGTGTGACACCTCACGATGATTATTTGACTGTGTCATGTCATGCAGAAAGAAATTGATTCCTGATGTCTTTGTTGGACAGTGGAAAATGGCTCCCTTTAACATAATCATACAGTGTGGTCAGTACCTGCTTGGGATCAACATCCACTATTATGATTTGGTTATTTGGTGGCCGGGAATTGTTCTCAGTTTGAAAAAAGAAAAGAAAAGAAATGCTGGACATAACCCCCTTCGCTGCATGTTGAAATTTTGGGATTTTTCTCGCATTTTCCTGTAACTGATCCTAGAGTAGGTAGGATCGAGCACCTAGTCTTCTCGGATAATGGACAAGGAGGAAACACTCGGAGGGCTCATGTGCACGTTGAGCACGTTAAAGATACCTCGACAGTTAGAAATCGAGAAAGTAAGCCCAACAGGCCGCTGGCGGCAGGGCAAAATTAAATAAAAACGTATCCCCACCTCTCCCTCCCCCTATTCCCCCCCCCCCCCAAAAAAAAAGACGTGCCTACAGGCGATGCACTGCGGCGACGACGTGTCTGCTCCAGTTGTAACTGGGCTGCAATGACACTAAGGCAAATTTCCTACACGGCATTAAAGAAGTATACAAAATACCAAATATAAATAGTCTTGAAACTTTCGAAGATAAAATGATTATAATGAAATAAATTAGGTTTTTACAAGGCCACGTGTAAGATCAATCATTTGTTCTGAAAAGTAAAATGTAGATAAAAGATTATGAGGCTGTGGATTTCCTTCGCAACTCTTTAAGAATCCTAACTGTATTCGTCACTAAGCACCAGAGACTACAGGATATGTGGGCGAACCATTCTCTCTCTGAGTATTATTATGTCCGCAAACTGGGCGCGTATAAGTTGCATGCTGCGTCATTATGAATACTACATAGACATTTTTCGTCATTATGAAGAAATGTTGCTGACATTATTGTGTTGTTGACATTGTTGATACGCGCTCAACGTGACGGACGAAATTAAGCGAGTTGATCCGCTTTGGTATTCCATCCATGTCTCGAGCCAATCTAGGATCTCTAAATGGTTAAATAGTGTCATTTTTTCGGCAGTTGAGTGGCACGCATACATTATTAATTGTAGGAACAAATTTGACATGATGTCAAATAAGTCTATAAAGACTGCCTTCAATGAGATCGTAAAATATATGGCAAGAATTGTGATAATGCACTTCTGGGTTTCATGATAGGCCGCCGACTAATCTAATTAGTCAAACTCTGATGCCTCTGAATATCTCACTATATTAAATAAACGTGATCAGTTCAGCGGACTGTTTTAATAAAGCGTGAAAATTCCCTTAAACTGTTTGTGATAGGTACTTCAGGGGTGCTTGTTACCTGCTCTCTTTATTCATGAATTTAATGGGACACTTTCATGCGTGAAAATTCATGCTGGCTGGATTAACTAATTTCATGATTAATGAAAAAGATTATTCTCTGACTTTACCAATAAAATAGAGGGCAAAAAGGGAACACGGGAGGTTTTCTACATCGCTGGCTCTATCGCGAAACAGCGCAATTGCAGGTGGCCTAATTTTACAGGGGAGGGTTTAAAGAAAAGAACAACACCACTGTTTTGCCTGACTATCCCATACATTTATGCTACATTTGCCATTACCAAATGATAGTAGTTCTCTCGTAAATTCGATGTAATCATTTAAAAAGTGAACAAATTACGCGTTCCCGTTCTGTTCATTTTTTTTTCTGACTTTTTCTTTCCATCACGAAATTTACCGCATTGTTCCCATGCAGTACGTCTGTCTCTCTCTCTCTCTCCATCTCTCTCTCTCTCTCTCTCTCTCTCTCTCCTCGTCCTCTCCATTTCGTACACACAAACACACACACACACACGGACATACAAATTATTATCCTTAAGGAAGTTCCACATACCCTACTCTCACCCACCACTTATTTTTCCCATTTCCCCCTATTCTCAAGATACATCCACGTTTGTGTATCCTCCTGAAAGCGTTTTGGCATAGCCTCGCCCAGCTAGCTTGTCAAATGTATTCTTTAGACACAAATAAACAAGCTAACACAACCATACATAAAACATACACATTTTCCCTTCAAGATAGCCATTGTTTTGAACAAGAATGTTGCTACAAGTACGTACGTCCCCGAAGTTTTTAGCGCTAGGGGTACGTATTTTAAAGCATTTAGCGACTCAAGAGCTAAAGAGCTCCCCCCGAAATACTCCTAACAACAGCCTTAATTAATTATTCTTTCAGATTTTCTTTTTGTTTTCCTCCTGATTTTTGGTTGAAAGGGTAGAGGACAGGGTTAGGGGATTCGGTAAGATTTAGGGTTGAGGATAAGGACGGGGTTAGGGGCAGGTACGTATAAGGACACTACCTTATCGCAAAGCGCTTGGGATGCGTACGTACGTATAACAACAGCCTTTGAACAATATGGCGTGTCTCCTCCCTGGATCCGCCCCCGCCTCCCCACTCGCCTACTCCCCTCTCATCCCACTCCACCCAGCGGCGACCCACATTGTACCATGTCACAGTGACTGTCACGCCCCTGCCAACAAAAGCCCCACACACCCTCCTCGCCAAGCAAGACGTTTGTGCAGTGCAGTGGTTCTCGACGGGGGCGATACCGGAGCTGGGGGTGGGGGGGGGGCTATTATGATTTCCAAGGGGGGGGGGGCTATTATGATTTCCAAGGGGGGGGGGCTATTATGATTTCCAAGGGGGGGGGGGGTGAAAACGGAGAAATGGACAACAAGGGGACGAAAACAATGTGGGGGAAGTTGTTGTTGTTTTTTTTTGGGGGGGGGGTGGGGGGGGGAAGTAGAGGATTATTGGGGAGCAAATACAGGGCAGCCACTGACTAGTTCAACAGCGCACATAGATGGGTTTTATTTACAGAAAAGACTTACTTATTAGTATCATTATTACTTTTTTTGTTTTGATACATTTGATAAAGAATAATTTCTGCTTTAAAAAGAATAACCAACACGGCTTCTGCCATTTACAAAGTCTTGCTTGTGTAGTCTGGTTTCTTGTGAAATGTTGTCTGTTGCGTTTGGGCGGGGTTTGTTTTTTTTTGGTGGGTGTGTGTGTGTTTGGGGGGGTGGGGGTGATGACAGAAAATTTGGAGCCTTAGGCTATGTTTTCATAATTATGTACGCAAACGGCAAAGACCCTTCAAGAAGTGTAACAGAAAGAATGCTTTCAGGTGTACTGAAACACTTTTTCCTTTTTACTACTTGGTGGATTTTGCCGTTTCCGTTACCGTATACATGAAATGACAGCTTAAAGCTGAGCTCTCATGTATACGGAAACGGAAACGTCAAAGAGCCTTCAAGTAGTGAAACAGAAAGAATGTTTCCGCACGCCGTTTCGGTACACATGGAAACACTCTTTCATTAAATTACATGAGGGATTTTTGCCGTTTCCGTTTCCGTACACATGAGAACCCAGCTTAAGAGGGTGATTATCTGAGAGAAAGATTGAGAACCACTGACGTAGTGTGACCAAACCAGCAAAACAGGCCCTGGAAAAATGGCAGCCGCTGAGCGCGCACACCCAATTATATTAAAAGATTTTTCGCTTGCCATCCGTCGCTGTCGCCTGGACTGCGGGGACGTCTCGCACACTCCCGCCCTTGTCTCTTCTCTCCCCTCTCCATCTGCAATGTTTTCCCTCACGTCCCCCCCCCCTCCCCTTTCCAACTCCTCGTCGTTCTCATTTACCTAATTACATCAACTGTGTAACAAGAAGCACCGCGGTTAAATAGTGCTAATGTTGTCTTGTTTGATAATGCAACCATTTACATAGTGCTAGAACTAATGTTTGCTCTCTGTCTGGGGGCAGGACAGTCATTATGGCTCAGAATAACGTTAAATAATGACAAAAGGAAAGACTGGTGAAATAATGGCAGAAACTTGAGAAATTTTACTCTTTAAGAATGAAAAGACATGATCTTTTACCGTGTTACAACCAGTCCCCTTAGAATGACAAGGTTCTATTTCCACTTTTTGATTGAATGGAGTTGCACACTACACATTACTTCTACAGGTCTTGTCCATTGTGTGTCGAAATATCAAGCGGATACGGTGAGTAATTTGTAATTTCTAAAAAGAAAAAAAAGTCCTACCGCTTTAAACTTTGAGCACATGAAACCTTCAATCATCAATTTCTCAAAAGTTGACGGAATGAAGGTAGAACATTGCCAACCTAAGTGGACGCGCTGTTGTCCTTTGTTAACTTAGATTTTCCTAACCTCGGGGCCACGCAACTACTCAGATGAAATTAGCATGCATGGGGCCACTTAAAACCCCCGGGCCCCAGGGCAACTGCCCAGCCCTGATAATTCTCAGTATTTGTGATAATTCTGAAATAGGAAGCTTAAAATAAGTCAAGGGACGCCCGGACTTCAGGGGACTTTTTAAAGTTTGATAATGTTTTATCCAGCCTTGCACAAATCTGCAGTCAGACATTATGTTGAAATTTTTGTTTAGGTTGTCATAAATATTTTTCGTAGATTTACTAGCCTAGAAGGGCAGATGAAACAAATGGAGAGGATAGTGAAAGACAGAAGAAACAAAACAAAGAAAAGTTAGGAAAAACAATATTTGATTCCTACACTGATAATTATTTGCTTTAGAACAGAGGTAACCAAATAGCCAAACAATAGGAAAAAGGACAAAGAGATGGTGAGAATGCAGAGCTGAGGTGTGTGTGTGTGTGTGTGTGTGTGTGTGTATGTGTGTGTGTGTGTGTGTGTGTGTGTGTGTGTGTGTGTGTGTGTGTAAGAGAGAGAGAGAGAGAGAGAGAGAGCGCGCGAGAGAGCGGGAGAAAGTGATTTAAAACAAAACAAAAAAAAAAAAAAGGAAATTAAAAGATCACTGGATAAATTTCAAAACTGCCAGAGGTCTTCTCCTTGATACGATGTCAATTAATTCCAAGACGGCTCTTTGAAATCCAACGAATATTCTAGTTTCTTTGGACCTCATTCAAGCATCTCGTACATTGGCGAAAAAAAAAAAAAACATATGAAAAAGTTTATAGCTTATTTTTTTATTTTTTTTATAGTTTTATAAAATTTTATCAGAGAATTTGCATAATGCCATTTTCCAGTATTCGTGTGAAAGATTTACTGGTAAAAATATATATAAATAAGAATGCTGTATGGATCTCATGCAAGTATCGGGTACATCACTTTTTGGCAATATGGAGACGACAATAGCTTTTTAAAATTTTATCACAGAATTTAAGTTGGCAGTTTTTCAGTGCTCGAATGAAGGATTTATTCGTGAAATATATAAACAAGAATGTTGGGCATTTCAGATACACGTTTTTAAATAGACTCTCGCGGCTAAATATAATACAGACGATTAGATTGTCTGAAAGCTTGAAATATAGTTTGAACCCTGAAAATAAATACCGATCTCAGGGAAAAAAGTTTGTTTTTCCCACAGTTCGAAATTCAGAGTGCTACAATGAGAATTTTCTTTCAAGCTAACAGTTGTAATGTTAGAGAGCATCCCATCTATCTACGTCTTTGCTGGGATCTGTGGTAAAATAATAAAATGAATGCAGTTATATTACATATTTTTATCTAAATAATAGCAGCAATATTGCA
>OZ007574.1:40889444-40931944 GCA_963931925.1 Onchidella celtica
ATGTATCATTATTATCACCATTATTATCATTATTATTATCTGACTAATATTAATGTATAAATATTATCATTATATTATTAATGTTGTTACTGATATCGTTATCATTATTACAATAACTATCTATTATGCTTTTTAATACTAAATCCGTAGGTAAGAAAGCACGAAAAAAGAATTTAATGAAAGATGTTGATGGGTGAGCATAATCTTATTGCATATTGCAAAGCCAGATAGTGAAAATACTGACTTGTGTTCACCGTTCGGCTCCAGCTTTCTATGATTGTAAAATACTACGCTTTTCTAATATCAGCTTTTAACGAAGTAGATCTAACACCAAAGACCACAAACTATCAATATAACGGTAAGCTTTTTGTCTTTTTGCCAGTAATGTTACTGCCATGCAAAAAGAACGACAACTGTAACATTGTGTTTCTCAGTTACCGTTCACGCTAACCTGCTAGTTTTTGTTTTGTTTTTTGTGTTGTTGTTTGTATATTTTCTTTACCCATACAAGGTAAATAAACCAGGCAAAAAACTCAAAGTTTCTCCCATGCTGACAGTCGCAGGGTTAAACGCCTTTCAACTGCGAGAATCATTCAAGTTTTCGCTGTGGTATTACCGGCCGTCTGAAATAGTCATCTAGCGGGCCGTATTTAGCTTTGGTTGAATCATCCAGCAGGCGCTAGGAAATGATGGAGGTGGCGCCAACATTTGACAAGGCCCAAGTGCTAAACGATTTTCTGTACTCGACCTTTCAAGGGTATCTACCCGTTAATGGAGAAAACATTACAGGACGGTAACCTAATTCTAAAGGAGCATCTTTGCAAATGCTGGGAAAGATAGAGAGATAAACGCTTCAGATGTCACGGTTTAAGTACTATAATTGCCGTGCTGGGTCACGGACTTGCAAGGAGTTGATTTTTCACGGTCTCGTTGATTATAACCAGCGTAATTTTGTCCTTGAACTGTTCTCGTGAACAGTTTGTTTTTGAAACACTTTTTCTTAGAGATGGAAAGAAAGTGGGGCGAGATAGAATAAATGGATAAGTTAGGAGTGACAGTGCAATTCTCGACCCCGTGATTTTGATGAACACTTAGAAGGGAAGAGAAGGGGTGAATAAGGATAGATAGTTTAAGACGCTTAGTCGCGTTCAGAAATTCGTACATAAAATGTAGAAAGCACGAGGGTTTAAAGATTTCAGTAATTGTTTTGACATTTTAATTTGACCTTGTCTGTTTTTAGTACAAGGCCGTGACCAACTCCCACGTAGAATATATTAATACTGCGAGATGAGCTCGCATGGATGCACCAATCAAATCTAGGGATTTGGACGGTAATTTGCAGGTGGCTGCACAGTATAAAAGTGTAGCCATACCTATGTCCATTACTCCATACAGAAAACTCCAATCTGTGCAGGCGTCGGCACGATTCTGCCTGAAGAATCCTAAGTCTGTTCGATATCATGTCTAGTCCACTATAGACATTTGAGATGAAGCCATATGCTTGAATGAGATATGCCCACTGCTATTGTCCATCGCTCCCTGGTTTTCTAACACCAGGGACCAAGCGTAAGTGTTTGTCCATTGATGACTCAACAATGAACGAGGAGCTGAACATAAGTTATCCACTAAGACAGGATTGCCGCATATACTAGGAATGCTACCCAAGAATGCAAGACAAAGACTTATATTGACTTGCAACTAGTATGAATGTATAGCATACACATCTGTGAATTGGGACTGATTTGTCTGGATGAGGCTGGGGATTGCCAGCCCATCCTAGAGTAGATCCAATAGACTTAACTACGTCAGTTTATATTGACGAGCTTGATCCATTATAAGCGGTAGGCACAAATAGCTGAGATGACATCGTCGCCAGAGACGATATTAGTATATTGCTTGATAGATAGTAGGCAGACTATATCTGAGAGATACATAACTAGTACTTAAATTGTTAGTGAGTCAGAATGATCATAACATTATAGGAATCTAGAGAAGACTTCTAGTGACATATTATTGAATTTTCATTTGATGCTGCTGATGTTGTCTTTAGTATGTAATAGATCTAGACAAAATTGTTAGGAAATTTAATGTAATTAAATTTGTGGCCCTGCAGGTCTGTTTATGAAACTTATTCAGATTGTTCTTAGTGTGTGGCATGGTACGAAAGATTAAATAGTAAATACCTCTCGATTTAAATGCAGTCATAATACCATCATTGAGAAGACCCTCTTCATAACAGCTAGAGGGGACTTTAGTCGAGTCTCGTAACACTGGAGGGCACTATCACCCAGACCAGATTCGTAACACTGGAGAGGGACCCCCTAAAGAACCTTTATCTTGCCATGCCATTTGGATACATTAATCTTTACACCTATTGACAGACTTACCCTTAGATCCATCTATTGCATTTTAGTTAATTATTTCATATTGTACTGTTATAACATTGTGATTTCAGGTCCTTTTTACTTTAGATTAAGAGACAGATAGGTTATAGTCAATTTGTATTAATATAACATTTTGTTTCAATTTCATATAACGAGCTGATCATCCCATTGACCCGACGACACCGGCGAGGGACACCATTCACCTAAGATATCTACCTGTAACAGAAATACGGCACTTTTTTGGACTTGGAACGAGCTATGGATTGAGGACATCACCAACTGAATTCCTCTAGTAAAAGTTAAGTGAACCATCTGATTGTCAGTTTTGAGGAGGGCGAAGTGCTTTCCGCCCTCAGTGTTTACAGGCTTTTTTCCTTTACTATATGTTTAGTTTAGGTGCGGGAGGTTGGATGGGATCATAGTTTAGCATATCTTCTTTGCCATTACGAAGGATATTAGAGTGCCTTGGTGGCTATTGATAACTCGGGGGGATTTGCTTCACTGTGAATAGTTCTATTAGGGATCCATTATTCGTATAGATTGTGGCGTTTCTCTTGCTTCCTCACATTTCTTTAGGAAGATGTCTCTCCTGTCTTTTTCTTAAACTTTCTGTAATATAAGTTAGGACTTGTAGGGTCTGTTGTCGTTCGTCTCCTCGTAAGTCTTGCGTCTTGTTTGTAATGTACCTTTTTTGTTATACATTCGTTATATCGTATTTACCTTTTTTGTTTATACTTAATTTTTCTTGCATACCTGAATTCGTTCACGTGTTGTGACACGGTGAGTGAGTTCATGAGTAATCTGGGTTAATAAGGAGTGAGGTTTAATTAATCCTCCTATGTTGTACAGTAGCAACACTGCTTGAGTGAGGATTTTTATTGAATTGTTGGAACCCGTGCAGTTAGCATGCTGCCTGTTCTATGGAGCTTATTAAGCATTATGTATTACCGATCTCGTTTTAACATTGACGAGCCCCCGAGATGGCAGTACTAGGCTGCTTAGGGAGGTGACTTTTTTTTGAGTAGGGATATGTGGTGAATATTGGTGTTATTTTCGGCTGAGCGGCCGCCCGAGGAGCAAAGAGTTTATTGTCTCATGGGACTTGTTCGTATCAGTATTGAGGTAATGTCATTATAAAAGACACGTGGTATATTGAGAGAGAGAGAGAGTTGAACCTTCTTACAGGCATTGTAAGCCCCACAGGGCAGTGTAAGGCCTCAGGGCAGTGTAAGGCCGCAGGCAGTGTAAGACGCGGAGATGCAGTATAAGACCTATGGGCAGTGTAAGGCCGCAGGCAGTGTAAGACCGACGGGCAGTGTAAGACCGACCGGTAAGAAAGGGAATTTTCGCGTTTTGAGTTTTTCCAGTGCTAACAGAGTACACTGATTTGTCGCGTTGAGAGAGATTTTGCAGTGGTAACAGAGGACACTGCGTTGTCGCGTTTTAAGAAGTTGTGAAGAAGAGAGTTGTTTTTTTTATACAACCGATTATGTCTTAGGCTGTCCGCGTTCCGTGGACCAGCTAACGTAATGCCAGATATGACTATCTACCGAGATGACTGTGACACTTGACGTGTGCATGGCTTGCGTAAAGCGCATTAAATTAACTAGCTATCGCCTCGTGCCATCTCATCTATACCGAATTCGATACGGAGATTAAATAAATTAAATCATATTGTTATTAAATTGAGAAAGTTCTATACTATTGTTGCATTTAACGCAGCACCACGCGAGTTTGAAATGTAAACGTTAAGCTAATTAACTTTTCGCCGTTTTGGTTGTTTCGGCTTCATTATACGGAAATCCGTTGTAGGACAGACCCACAATTTCATTACTCTATTACAGAGTCTGTCTTGTATTGGGGTTGGATACTGCTTTTCCCCCTCAATTCTGGACGGTGGATGGATTCACATTATCTTGTTCACTATTTTATGAACCAGTTTTACAATCCTTTTTTGTGAATATCCTCTTTCCACCAGCGTCATTCCGGACTGTGACCTGAACTTCTGACAAACCTGACGCCCTTGTCTGCGGGTCAATGAGATGGAGACATGGCAAACCAAGCTACCAGAGCTACTGCTGCCATTGGATACCACAGTATTTTAATTAACAATATATTGTTTGTGAATGTGTATATAAGCAGCAATTATGTGTGTTGACTAGATAATTATGAGCCTATTCCTTCAGTAAGGCCTGATTAATTGATTGTAGTTATACTTTAATTCAGCAGTATACAGTGACATAGTCATTGTTATTATAAATGTTCATGAGAAGTTTGATTGTGTCGAGTGAGAATGTTTCGATAGACTAGATTCTACAGAACGTGGCATCAATAATTGTATGCTTTTTGTCCATCCAATATGCACGTTCTTAGTTAAATTTTTTGTTCTCAAGCTTAAGGCTGACTTTTCTACAGTACTACTTGAGCCCCCACCACAGTAACTTTGTGGTTTCTTGGATCCTATCGTGTAAATTTTTCTTAAAATTTCCACTGGGGTGGGGGATGTCATGGTTTAAGTACTATAATTGCCGTGCTGGGTCACGGACTTGCAAGGAGTTGATTTTTCACGGTCTCGTTGATTATAACCAGCGTAATTTTGTCCTTGAACTGTTCTCGTGAACAGTTTGTTTTTGAAACACTTTTTCTTAGAGATGGAAAGAAAGTGGGGCGAGATAGAATAAATGGATAAGTTAGGAGTGACAGTGCAATTCTCGACCCCGTGATTTTGATGAACACTTAGAAGGGAAGAGAAGGGGTGAATAAGGATAGATAGTTTAAGACGCTTAGTCGCGTTCAGAAATTCGTACATAAAATGTAGAAAGCACGAGGGTTTAAAGATTTCAGTAATTGTTTTGACATTTTAATTTGACCTTGTCTGTTTTTAGTACAAGGCCGTGACCAACTCCCACGTAGAATATATTAATACTGCGAGATGAGCTCGCATGGATGCACCAATCAAATCTAGGGATTTGGACGGTAATTTGCAGGTGGCTGCACAGTATAAAAGTGTAGCCATACCTATGTCCATTACTCCATACAGAAAACTCCAATCTGTGCAGGCGTCGGCACGATTCTGCCTGAAGAATCCTAAGTCTGTTCGATATCATGTCTAGTCCACTATAGACATTTGAGATGAAGCCATATGCTTGAATGAGATATGCCCACTGCTATTGTCCATCGCTCCCTGGTTTTCTAACACCAGGGACCAAGCGTAAGTGTTTGTCCATTGATGACTCAACAATGAACGAGGAGCTGAACATAAGTTATCCACTAAGACAGGATTGCCGCATATACTAGGAATGCTACCCAAGAATGCAAGACAAAGACTTATATTGACTTGCAACTAGTATGAATGTATAGCATACACATCTGTGAATTGGGACTGATTTGTCTGGATGAGGCTGGGGATTGCCAGCCCATCCTAGAGTAGATCCAATAGACTTAACTACGTCAGTTTATATTGACGAGCTTGATCCATTATAAGCGGTAGGCACAAATAGCTGAGATGACATCGTCGCCAGAGACGATATTAGTATATTGCTTGATAGATAGTAGGCAGACTATATCTGAGAGATACATAACTAGTACTTAAATTGTTAGTGAGTCAGAATGATCATAACATTATAGGAATCTAGAGAAGACTTCTAGTGACATATTATTGAATTTTCATTTGATGCTGCTGATGTCTTTAGTATGTAATAGATCTAGACAAAATTGTTAGGAAATTTAATGTAATTAAATTTGTGGCCCTGCAGGTCTGTTTATGAAACTTATTCAGATTGTTCTTAGTGTGTGGCATGGTACGAAAGATTAAATAGTAAATACCTCTCGATTTAAATGCAGTCATAATACCATCATTGAGAAGACCCTCTTCATAACAGCTAGAGGGGACTTTAGTCGAGTCTCGTAACACTGGAGGGCACTATCACCCAGACCAGATTCGTAACATCAGAGATAGATAAATACTTGTATTATATACTGACGCTGCTGATTCAAGCTGGATCGATTGATTGATGTCATGATAAATGAATAGTAATATGGAACTTTGAACTTGAATTTCGTTTATGGGATAATAAAAATTATTATTATGCATAGGTGTAACTGGCGTTGGTGGATGGGAAGCCGCACGATTTAAAAAAAACCAACGGAAAAGAAACCGAAGCTCTTCTCCCGTTGCACTTTTTAAAAATTTGCAGTTTTTCCTGTTGAAAATGATGTCCCGACCCTCTAATTATTCCCACTCCGGAGTTTTCCGTTACCCTGGTTTGAATTGTTAATGGGGACGTACCTTGCCCTGTGGTAAATATTGTTCTCGCATTTTTCAGACAACTGAGGACAACCAACTGTCAACGTTCGATGAAAATTTAAAAAGCGCTTATTCCATGTAAAAACCAACAAAATGCACAACAAACAAACAGAAATACTGTTTTGAGTTTCTGAGTAGTGAGTTGGGAACTATTTGACCCTTCCCCCCCTCCACCCACCTCTTTCCACGAACGCTTTCCATACCTTTTTCAGTTTGCGGATTAATCAGCTGTTGATTAAATAATGTTCTTATGAATAATATAGCCACGAACATCGGCGACGCTATTCCTCTTCCTCAAGTCAGTTTCAGATATTCCCCCTTCAGAATTTTTGGAATCTATCCTTTACAGTGGACTTTTCTTGTATGTTTTATGATATAGATAGTAATAAGAAAAAATATTTAAAAATATATTAAAAAGACAAAGTATAAATAATATTACTTTTATATCACAAGAACTCGTGTCTAATATTTCGTTGGCGTCTTTAACAGTAAGAAAAGGCTATTACACGGAGAAAATTAGATTAAAATGAATTTAATTACATTTTCTCGTTCTCTACTCTTGTTCCGCCTGGGTCTCCTCTTAGCTTGGTTTTTACGCTTTAATGAAAAGAAATTATATATTTTTTTCCATCATAATAGTAATCGACTCAGGCTCTCCTAGGCAAAAAAAGACTGCGGTGGCTTGGACATCTCCACCGTATGGAAAATGATCGCATCCCCAGACAAATTCTCTACGGGGAACTTGCTACTGGCAACCGACCCAGAGGTAGGCCACATCTGCGATTCAAAGACACTTGCAAGGTCACGATGAAAGCATTCAACATCGACCCCAATGAATGGGAGAACCTTGCAAATGATCGAAGCAGATGGAGACAAAAATTGCGCAGTGGCACGCTCGCAATAGACTTCAAGGCAAAAGAAACATACCTGACAAAACGACAGAGGCGGAATGAAAACACTCGCCAAAGTGAACCCAAAAGACTGACCTGCAATCACTGCCATCGCACTCTCGGGTCAAACATTGGTAGAATAAGCCACGAGAGAAGCTGTCAGTCAAAGTGAAAGTGAATATTCTAGCTGCTAAGACCGTCTGTAAAGACGCTAAAGGCCATATATAATAGTAATCATAATGACAATAATAAATAGCGCCCCAGTCAGTTAATAACAAGGTTCTAAGCCCTTTACAACATAATTTATTTTCATACCTCTCTTTCTCTCTCACACAGACATACACACACACCCACCCATCCACACACACTCTCTTTACTTCCTATTTTAAGCAGAAAAACGAAAGTATTCATTCAGAGAGTAAAAAATATGGTTCTTCCGCTGATGATTAAAAGCCATAAAATCGTATAATGGTTTAATTACAAATCCGAAATGAGAAAAATTCGTGTGTTCACTGTTCAGCTATGAAAGCTTATACTGTGGTCCACTAAAACCAGCCAATTTTATTTATTATTAACTGAAATTGCTATATTATCTGAAGAGGAGCATTGTTGCTATTTTGTGTGAGATCGTAACGGGATCGATGAACCGAGAAACATGGCTTTATGGATGTCGTGGTTTGACTGGTGGTATCAGATCTGTGAATGAATGAACGGTGTAACTTCTACTACCAGTACCACGCACATCCGTCTCTCTCGCAGTTCGCCCCGCTGGCAAATTTCAGATCTGAGCAGAGCAATAGTGAGAGAGGTAGATGGTTAGTGTGGGGGACGTAAGGAAGCAAGCCGGGGAGTGGGGGTGGGGGGGGGGTGATACGATAGTACGGTACACTGTAGGATAAGTGCCAGACCCCAGACGCCCTCGCCCCCGTTCCAGCTCGTCCCCCTCCCCTGTTCAAGCTCGTCCTCCTCCCCCAAAACGACCAAATGAAAGCCATCTGGAAGGGACTGACAGTGATTATTGACGGTGTACCGAGGCCACAGCAACTGTGAGGAAAACCATGTGGTCGCTGCAGTTTTTGTTTTGGTAGAGCCGAGTCCTGTATGTAGAAACCAGACCTGGGATAGACACAGAGGCGCCAGACGAGGGCCCACCATATGCGCTACCCATCACTAGCAAGACATGAGTGCCATCATCTTCGCGGAGAGAGAAAAAACATACGGAAGAGCAGCCATTTCAATAGGCATTTTAACCAGCCGAGACTGCTCATCCGCACATGGCAGGTGTAAAAATGATGAGATATCCGTACGCGCAGCTCAACTCAGTGAAAATTGCTTAATATCCTGGCTAGAGATATGGACATTCAGGGGGGAGTACATTCTCCGCTCTGGCGCCGTAGAAACAGCATTCCCACATGCCCTGTTGCTCAACCCACATGTGCAAGTACTCAGACCAGAAGCACGCAACATTTCGTGCATAATCTGTTTATGACAGGTAGAAAAAATAAAAAGACAAGGGGGGGGGGGTGCCCTGGGTGGGGGCGTGAGGGGAGGGGGGTGAATTTAAAACACTAAATGGTAAATGGGAAAGGGGGCGTGGCTTGTGATGACAGAGAGTCGTTTTTCTTGCATGTTACAAGTGCATGGCGCCAGACAAGATATCCTCTAGACATCATTCTTGAATTTTTAAAATGTATGAACTTTGTTAACTTTGCTCGCGGGTACAATAATAATAATGTATAGAATGGAGATGGACTTACGGCGAATTTTTCCTTTGTCATAGATCGTTGAGAAACGAAATTTTCAGGATTAACAGAAGTGGCTGGTTCAGGTCGCCTAGTATTTTACATTATATATGCCATTGCTAAACTAAACAATGAACAATTCTCAGTACTTTCTCTATTTTGGTTTCGTACTTAGACCAAAGATACTACAATTGATAAGATAAGATAGCTAGTGCTTTTAGAGTGCACAGATTTCGCACCGCGACCTAGAGGCAAACGCGCGGAAGTCATGAAAAGTGCCGTATTTTACAAACCCAAATTGGGAAAATACTGAATTTTGTTCACTGTTCAGCAATCGCTATTGGCCTTGATTGACGTCACTTATTGTGGAATTATAACCTCAATCGCTATGAGAAAACTCTGGCTATTCCGTATTTTTTTTAATGGCAGTAGCACTGTCAGAATTTTGCATCATAAATTTACCATTACATCAAGCATTCTTTTCATACTGTGTCATAGGCCCCGCCCCCGATCAGTGCTCAAATTGTGTGCACACTTTTTTTAGTGGTGTAAAGAAGACAGTGTCTCATCTTATCGTTTCTAGTATATTTGATTAGATAGCACCAAAGAGGGGCTAACAACAATCTTGACAAAATTCATCTCAGGCTATTCTTGGGGGGGGGGGGGGGGGGGGAGTGCGTTTTACCTAAAGAGCTATAGCCGAACAGTGGACACAACTCAGTATTTTCTTCAGCCCACCTAGCTTTTGGTGAAAAAGAATGTTGAACTTACATGGTTGTTGTTTGTTTTTTGTTTTTTTTAAAATTTTAATTAGATCTACAGGGACCCTTTGCGCATATCGGCCATCTTTGTTGTAAGAACCAACGCTTAACCATGGTGATGGTAGCACTGATTTTGATTCGTTAGGTGATTTGCACTGCGAGCACTTCAGGCGTCGCGAACCAATCGGCGGCGAGCTAAAACTAGTTAACTACAGAAAACAATGACACTTGTGAACACGCACATGAGAGACGCCCAGTCAGTTCCAGCGGATGTACACAGGAAGAATGTCATGTCATTCGTATACTGTGCAAACTTGAGGTAAATCCCACGCCTCGGACTTCCGTAGAGTGGCTGGCTGGGTTACTGTTCACTACAAGTCCCGCACACATGCGCACCATAGGAGAGTAAATCAGAATTGGTGCGAGATCACAAGAGTGGTTCTTCATAAATTAGAGTCTGGGTTTGAGTTTGAGTTTGGAGAAGACACGTCGACATGATAAAGGTCCCCTTTTTTTTTTTTTTGTATTTTGTATTTTGTATACTTCTTTAATCTCATTTGGGAAATTTGCCTTAGTGTCATTGCAGCCCAGTCACAACTGGAGCAGACACGACGTCGCCACAGTGCATGAGTCGGTCGGCGAGTTGTTGTTTTTTCTTGGGGGGAGTGGGGATGATAGGGATAAATTTTATTTAATTTTGCCCGGACAGCGGCCTATTCGGCCTGCTCTTCTCGATTTCCAACTATCAAGGTATCTCTAACGTATGCAATGTGCACACGGGTCCTCCGAGAAGTCTAGGTCCTCGACCCTACCTACCATGGGATCAGGGAGAGGAAAATATGAAAAAAAAATCCCCAAATTTCAACATGCCTGCACCCACCGGGATTCGAACCAGACCAGGTACTTTCTGAATGAGAGGCGAGCACCTTGCCTCTAGACCACCGTGCCTCTAAACATTGTGCTAGGAAAAAGCAAAGACGATAGAAAAAATGTAACAGACAGAATGATAGAACAGAAGGAGACCCTACCAGCAGCGTCTACCAACCATCCGCTCATTAACTGGAAAGCATTTCAAACACAGAAGTGCTTCCATGGGGGCGGTTGTCCCTAAGGGTATTCATGAAATAATTATAAATAAACTAGCCGACCCGCGCAAGATATATCTTGCAAATTTTCCATGTACTAAGCGCAACCGTATATCTAGATCTAGGCTACATTAAAACGGCATTTGGATTCCATACTATGACTAAAAGAACTTACTGTTACACCACAATTTCACACAGAATTATTTCATTTAATTACCCTTTCTACGAAGGGTTTCGTTTTCTTGGTGCGGAACCAACCGTCCGTGTTCAGGCGGCGCGTCAAAATGGTATCATTCTTCCGGTTCACTCAAAATGGTGGTTTAAAATAGAATGACCGAAAAAATCTATTTTGATAAATTCGGGGACAGGAGTTTTCGTATGTTTTATGTGACGAAAACCTGGGTATGTAGATACTGTGGACGTCTGTAAAATTTGAAGCGTGTGGGCTAAGTATTAACGGAGGAGTAGGCTAACATAGCTTCCAAAGTTCACTTTTATAATAATAAAAAATAAATAGATAAATAAATAAATGGAACATTTTATTGCCACCCCAAACGGCATGCCAAGGGGACTGAAACACATAGGCTATAGACAACAAATAAGATAGTTGAACATTTCAGAAATAACTGACACGTTTACCTGTGTTTCGTATCAGACAGACAAAATAGATTACCAGACAGCAGACAACAGATTCTAGATTTGATATAAGAAACTGCGACGCCATCAGACTATAGCAGTGTCTGCTTTTTATCACGAATGTCGGCACCCATTTTATTTTTCCTGCATGCCATGGAAGATATGAAAAAAAAATTCGAGTAAGTTTCGTTGTTTGATTTCAGCAATACGTCATATTTACCTTTTTATTCTCATTGCCCAACAAAATCTATGAGAATAAGAAGGAGAACTAGCGGGAGATTTAAAAGAAGAAGGAAAGAAAGGAGAAACAAAAAGAAGAGGTCAGAGAATGAGAGAATGAAGGTATTGCTGAACAGGATGGAAACGGCAGAAAGAGAAATGGAGAAGGAGAGAAGAAGAAAAAAAAAAGAAGAGGAAGAAAAACAAGGGAGAACAAGTAGAGAGAAAGAAAGAAAAGAAAAAGAAGGTTGAGGAAGAAGTTGGAAGAGGAAGAAAGAAAGAAAGAAAGAAGAAAAGAAAGAAAGAAACAAACAAACAAAAAGAAGGCAAAAAAGAAGGTGGAGGAAGAAGAAGAAGGGGAAGAAAGAAAGAAGGAAAGAAAGAAGGAAGGAAGGAAGGAAGGAAGGAATTCCGGAAAGAAAGAAAGAAACAAACAAACAAACAAAAAGAACCGAAAAAGAAGTGGAGGAAGAAGAAGAAGAGGAAGAAAGAAGGAAGGAGAGAAAGAAAGAAAGAAAAACATAAAGAGGAAGCAAGCAGAGGAGGAGAGGGGGAGAAGGAGAAGGAGAAGAAAGAAGACAGTATAAACAACAACATAGAGAACTCACATCGAGCAGCAAATGGGTGTTGGTCGAAAAAGGGAGGTTTGTCAAGGGCGAAGATTCCACTGTACCGTTGGGGATTGGAGTATACAAGGCGTAGCAAACTGATAGGGTGCTTCTCAAGCTTATCGGCCATGATGTTTTCTATTCATGGTGCTCCGTAGACGGATGAGGTGGCACTGAAACAGAGAAAGAGATATATATAAAGTTAACATTTTTGTTTATTATTCATAAACATGTAAATTAGTTATAATCACAGCTGCAAGCAAATGTTAATTGTCTTGAGTCTGAATGAACACACTTTCATTAAAGCCAAAATAAGGACACACAGAATACATAGATAGCTAGATAGATAGATAGATAGATAGATAGATAGATAGATAGATAGATAGATAGATAGATAGATAGATAGATAGATAGATAGATAGATAGATAGATAGATAGACAGACAGACAGACAGACAGACAGGCAGGCAGGCAGGCAGGCAGGCAGGCAGGCAGGCAGGCAGGCAGGCAGGCAGGCAGACAGGTAGGTAGGTAGGTAGGTAGGTAGGTAGGTAGGTAGGTAGGTAGGTAGGTAGGTAGGTAGGTAGGTAGGTAGGTAGGTAGGTAGGTAGATAGATAGATAGATAGATAGATAGATAGATAGATAGATAGATAGATAGATAGATAGATAGATAGATAGATAGATAGATAGATAGATAGATAGATAGATAGATAGATAGATAGATTAGATAGATAGATAGATAGATAGATAGATAGATAGATAGATATAGAAAGGTAAGCAGACAGGCAGGCAGGCAGGCAGGCAGGCAGGCAGGCAGGCAGGTAGGTAGATAGCTAGGTAGGTAGTTAGCTAGGTAGGTAAGTCAGGAGGTAGGTAGATAGGTGGGTAGGTAGGTAGGTAGGTAGGTAGGTAGGTAGGTAAGTAAGTAGGTACAGAGGGCGGGAGGTAGACAGATCAAAGCTTGATTGGACTGAAGTACAGCTCACACAGAAAAAATAATTATACTGTGCATCTATAATAATTTGTATTCAAGTATTGAAATAAATTCTGCATTTACCAGTAGCCGAGCGGTACATCTAACAACATCAACGTTCTGTACGTCAACTTTAATGTAAATATATTATAGTCTACTAGATGGGGCACCCGGCATTATCCGGGATAAACTGCCAACCCACCGTTCTCTCTCTCTCTCTCTTTTTGGTCTACAAAGCCTCCCATATTCTACAGTCTTACTACAGATTTCATGCGCACCAGAGCACTACGCACTCATTTCTGATAGGGAAATTGTGCGCACAGAATTGAACGCCCATTAATATCGTTTCCCGTGCGGTAGGCTTACTGCAGGGAGCCATAACAAAGACCATTAGTTTATGTTACAGTTTTACAACTTTTAATTTAAAAATACCTGGAACTTGAATCAACACAATTGGTCGATACATAAGCGACTGGGCTGGATTAGTTGACGCATAAGAAAATTAGTTTTATAATTTTTGAAACTTCTATTTAGTCTGTAGCGTAAAAAAAAAAAAAAGGGCCAAAATTGCACCACAATGAATTACTCGTGACACTAATTTTATTTAATAATAAGATAAGATAGATGAAAATGATCCTGAGCTTTTCCTATTTCTGTGTTCTTTTCGCATATCCATAATTAGCACTGTAAAAATTGAACGTTTTATACAAGTCAGTCTACAAAAAAAAAAGAAGAATTCAAAGGTAAGTAATTTTTGGGCAAGGTATAGGTAGAATGCGCATATCCACCATCTTGTCTGTCCGGACCCACGCTTCACCATGGCGATGGTGGCATTGATTTTGGTTCGTTAGCTGATTTGCACTGTGAGCACTTAAGGCGTCGCGAACCAATCGGCGGCGAGTTTTAAAAAAGTTCACTGCAGTAAACAATGACACGTGTGTATACGCACATGGGAGACGTTCGGTCAATTCTTTCTCTTCCCTTCCCTTTTTTACACGGATGGTAGGGAATTGGACCAGCTTGGGATCATCCTTTTCACCCCTGTCATAACAGTCAACTGCAATGCAACCAGCAGGCATTTTAACCGCTTTTTTTTTAAATCTCTAAATTACACTCGTCAGCCGATCCACCCGCCATGTTGTTTGGCGGAAGAACAAACCAAAAACACTTTGTGACGTCATGCGCATTCTACCTATATTAACAGCATCCGAGACTTTTATTACCGAGGAGGACAGTTCCTTCTTTCACTATATGTCCACAACTTACGCGCGTGTAAACATGCTGAGTACGGCTCACAGAGCTCTATAGTACTAGTCTTCTTCGTTCAATTATGTAAGAGGTGTGGTGCGTATTGTTGCGTTGTTGACATGGGTGATAGCCCGCAAGTCGATGGACGGATTATGTCGAATTGATTCGTCCCTGTATCCTGTGTCTAGGTTATTGCTAAGGACATACTACAGCAATGCCTGAACAAGTCGCTTAGTAATATAAATTGATAGCTGTACGCTTGCTTAAAATTTATTAATTACGTCGGAGATGGCAACTAATTCGTTTCTCGCCTTTCTCTCTCTCTTTCTCCGTGTGTATGTGTCTCTCTCCTTCACTCTCTCTCTCTCTCTCTCTCTCTCTCTCTCAATCTGTCTCTACTTGAGTGTTTGTGTGTATGTGCGCAAAGAAAGAAAGAAAGAGAGAGTGTGAGTACTTGCTTGGCTGAGCAGTGCGAGGCTATTACTGGCTGAACAGACTGAGAGACGGTTAGTTGCACACAACAGCTATACATCTACAGCTACACAAATGCAACACAGGCGCATCTCTTTGTCACATACCCAATGAACGGTTTTTGCGTGACTGGTTTCATGACACTGAATTTTAGGCTTTACCTGTTTCATTTTTTTCTCTCACTCTTTTCATTTTTATTTTTTTTTGGTCATTATTTCATGTAAGAATTACCCTTCTTTCTTCTTTTTGTTTTTCTTTCTTTCTATCTGTTATTTTCCTTCCTTCCTTCCTTCCTTCCTTCCGTTCCCTTTCCCTTCCTTCCTTCCTTTCTTTTCTTCTTTCTTTTCTTCTTTCTTTCTCTTTCTCTCTTTCTTTCCATCTGACTGTTATTTTTATTTCTTCCTCCTTCTTCCTTTCTTCATGTCTTCCTTCCTTCCTTCCTCCCCCCTTCCATTCCTTTTTTTGCTTCTTTCTTTCCGTCTTTCTTCCTTCCATTCTTTTCTTTCTTTCTTTTCCTCTTCTTCTTTTTTCTTTCTCTCTTTCTTTTTAAAATTGTTATGGAGGCCTTGCACACGACCAACCCACTACAAATTAATGACGCTTTCTGCATGGCAAAACAAAATGTCACATAATGGTACAATTGGCGTTCGCTGATCACCCATGAGATAGTTAGCGATGCAACTTGTCCGTGTCTAAAAACCCTGGAAATCCTCTGAAGAAATAACTGGCATTAACGGGGATAACATGCAGGTAACAGTTGGTTTAAACAACGCTGGTGTCAGATTATCCTGCACTGTGCACGGTGATAATGGCTGTCTTTGTTCCGGTCCTTTTGTTTCTCTTCTCTTTTTTCATATTTCCACAAAGCGTTACTGCCTTCATGAACTAGAAACTGAGATAATAATAATAATAATGTATAGCATTTATATAGCGCATATCCATTTAAAATGCTCTATGCGCTTTACAGAAACAACATGTCAACCACAGAGCAGAATGGAGCTGCCTGCGAAGCGCTCAACATACTGCACTGCTTCTTTCTCTCTCCCTGTCTCGCTCACTCTCTCTCTCTCTATCTCAGAGCAAATTGTAACGCAGCCTGTTAGGCGCAGTTCACAACTCACAACAGTTCACAACTCACAGCAGTTCACAAATCACATCAGTTCACACAACACACAACTCACATCAGTTCACACAACACACAACTCAAATAATATTTGAATATTTATTAATAACAAATATATTTTAATAATGAATAATAAATTCTGGCGGGGGGGGGGGGTGATATGGATAAATTTTAATCTATTAATTTCAATTTTCAATTTTGCCCGGGCAGCGGCCTTTCGGCCTGCTCTTTACGATTTCCAACTGCCAAGGTATCTTTAACGTGCGCAACGTGCACACGGGCCCTCCGAATTTTTTCGTCCTTATCCGAGAAGACTAGGTACTCGAGCCTACCCCCCAATAGGACCAGGGACTTGAAAATATGAGAAAAATCCAATTTCCAACATGCCTGCACTGCCCGGGTTTAGAACCCGGGACCCTTGGCATGAGAGGCGAGCACCTTGCCTCTAGACCACCTTGTCCCCATGGGATGATGGGGGAAGGACAGATGTTTCTTGAAATTCTTCATTTCTACAAATAATTTAGATGATAATTAATCATTAGGAATTATCTCTACAGTAATTGAAATACAACTATCAGTAGCATAGGGAAACAGACAGGTAGACAAAGCAAGTAGGCAGGCACTCAGGCATGCATGCAGGCAGGCATGGCAGGCAAATATTTAGATGGATAGATAGATAGAGAGAGAGATAGATAGATAGATAGATAGATAGATAGATAGATAGATAGATAGATAGATAGATAGACGGACGGACAGATAGATAGATAGATAGATAGATAGATAGATAGATAGATAGATAGATAGATAGATAGATAGATAGATAGATAGAAAGACGGACGGACAGACAGACAGACTGATAGATAGATAGATAAATAGATAGATAGATAGATAGATAGATAGATAGATAGATAGATAGATAGATAGATAGATAGATAGATAGATAGATAGATAGATAGATAGATAGATAGAATTACACATCGGCTTACATTGCATCTGTTCACTGTGATAGCTGTGATACAGGTTTAATCCAAAGGCTGGTACCGACACTCGGTCCAGCGTCGGCTGACCTCAAACGTGGTGACTTCACCACCATTCTGCACACAACAGTCCACGACAATAATCCACTTTGCGAAGTCAACAATCACAAATGTTAATTTTTTTTATCAGTATGTCCTCAGAATAAGTCTTTAATCATTTAATTAAGTAATCATTTAATTAAGTAGTTATTCTTGTGAATCAAAATCCAGCTGTTTGAGAGACGGTCTCTTCCTAGAATAAAACAGATGTACATACGTAAAAGTCATTTCGAGATTCGAGATTCCGTTTTAATCATGCTTGTTGGGAAGAAACACTTTATATTTCCACAATACACGTGCAAGATTTATATCGAGAAAGGGAGCTCACAATTAACTTTGAAAATCACCGCCAGGCAAGTTCTTGTAGGAAAAAACCAGTCAGCTACGTCTTTGTATAAAGTAGGACCCGAGATACAGGATACCGAGACAGATCAATTTGTCGTTTTTCGTTCGTCGACTTGCGCGCGTATCATCCATGTCAACAGTGCAACAATTCGCACCACACCCCTTCATAACGGAACGAAGAAGACTAGTACCACAGAGCTCTGTGAGTAGTACTCACCGTGTTTATACGCGCTCAAGTTGTGGACATATTTATATAGTGAAAGAAAGAATGGTCCGTCTCGGTATTCTGTCTCGGGTAGGACCAGTTTATTCCTGAAACCTTCGAGAGACCCCATCACAATTTCAGTTAAAGTAAGACTTTCAATGCACATGTAACTCAAAATATAACTACATAATTATAATTCAACCTAGATCACCTCGCGATACGGTAAGAACTTATCTCTTCGCCAACTCATAGAACCACATAATCTATATATATATTTGGACAACTTGCAACCTTTGGCATGACTAACTGACCAAACTATACACTCTTCAGGCCTTAAATTTGGCAGGAAGGTGACAACTGAGATAAGGAAGATGATGGCTATAATTAAAAGTTGTTTACTTCAAGCATGTATTTTAAAAAAATAACAATGTTGAATACTATGTAACATCTGTATTTTTGCATATTTGTTTCGTAATATATTATAGTACCGTGCATGTCATAAAAAGTAGCCGTATCAAGCGTTCAGTTTGGTGCGTAATGTTCTGGTGCGCATGAGTTCTGAAGCAAGACTGTAGTTTATTACTTTTATCATAATTATGAGGGGGGAGGGGGGGGGGGACACATGATTCTTTATTCCGGGCAATGCCCGGTAGGTCATCTAGTATGTATGGTTTAAATCCGTAAAACTCAGCAATCAAATTTGCATTGTCTTACAGTACATATCTGCACTTACGTTACCTACAGTGAATTTCCCTCATGGAATAATAAAGTGATTCTTAATCTTATCTTATTTTAGGGGCCATCCATAAAGTCCCTACTGGATTTTGGCAATTCCCCCCCTCCCACCACCCGGCCACATACACATTTGGTTACACCCCCTACTCCCTTGTCCGAGCCTACGGTCTTAGAATGGCAAAAGTTCATGACATGTCCTTGATGTTCTAAAACTATAAGTGGCATTACCGTAGACTATATATATTTGACTGTTTATTCCACACGTGTATTATAGTATCTCTATGGTTTATTCAGATACATAGGCTACCTACGATTTTCATATAATCCTGCAATTTATTTTGTTACAAAAAATATTTTCAAAAACGCCTGATTTTTTTATATTTTTTTAATTATCAAATTGAAACCCGAATGTGAACTAAGCTTATGTGAACTGCCCAGAACCACCTCTCTCTCATGTACACTTTTCAGACACACCTCCACGTACGCTTTTCGACCAAATATCCCCTGTCCTCTAACGTTATCCACAGATGCCTTCAAATAACGTCACCAAAACTTGTAGACTGTCACAATTGCTGAGAATAGCTAATTAAATAATTGGAACTCTCACGCGCAAGTTCCGTGATGTCACGGGGAAGTCACTTCTGTTGTTATTGCCATGTAATTGCAATTCCTTATACGTCATCAAAATGTTTGAATGATTCGTGACAATTATAAGTAGATGCTAAATCCGGAGAAGCCCCAAGTTCTGTGCGTCAAGAGAAATCATCATAATTATCACAAAATATTACGTAAGAACCATTTCGTAAACGGTTGTTGTTAGAGAACCATAGTATCTTGTAGAGGGATCTATACTGGACAGTCTACACAACTCAGTGTTTTCTTTCTTAGGCTTTGTGACTATATCCCACGGTCCCCGAACAATAACTTCGTGAAACACTATAATATATATTTAAGTCATTGCTCAGATCTCATTGACTTACAGTGGTCTCGCTTAGTCTAGAAAATCATCTTGTAACAGTCAAGTGACCTTTTTTTTTTTTTTTAAATTAAATAATTGTTGGATTTTTTTTTTTTTTGATTTTGTTTTTGTTTTACTATTTCTTTTGTCTGACAAAGATCTACAAGACCCGAAACCTCGTTGTTTTTTTGTTTTGTTTTTTTTCTTTCTTTCGAATTCTTTTGTGATTTATTGTGGCATGTCTGTACTGTTTCTAACTCGAAGATTTACAACATGCAATGGTTGTTGTTAGGAAAGCGTAGTAAGCTACAGATCAGCGGTGAACACAACTCAGCATTTCTCTATTTTGGTATTGTACGAAAGCTGCGGTCTCGTAATAGACAGTAGCTCGTAACATACAACTTTTATTTTCTTTCACTAGACGAGGTACCCGGCATTATCCGGGATAAAACTGTAAACCCACTGTTCCCCCCCCCCCTCTCTCTCTCTCTCTTTCTCTCTCTCTTGGTCTACAAAGCTTTCTATAGATCCTTTTAATTTACCGCCCTCCATATCAAGTGATTCGCAAACAAAATGGCGGCGTGCCCCACTTGTAGGGCGGGAGCGGTGGGCTGTGGTCGAACGATGGCATCCTCTTGTTGGGCACCCAACTGTACAAACCCGTTAGGAGCTGGTTCTGGCATAAAAATGCATCTTTGCTTTGAATGTGCACATATTCAGATGCCACCATCAAGGCAAGTTGAGGCTTTTGCCCTATACGGTGCTTTTCCAAGCCGTGCCGTTCCCAGCAAACAACCGTACGCGGAAGTTGAAAGGGTCTATATTCTACAGTTTTACTACAGATTTCGTGCGCACCAGAGCACTACGCATTCATCTCCAGTAGGGAAACTACGCGTATTAACACATCGTTTCCGGTGCGGTGGACTTACTACAGGGAGTCAAAGCAAAGATCACTGTTATATTTTTACAACTTTTTATTTAAAAATACCTGATACTTGAATCAACACAATCGGTTGACACAAAAGCGATTGGACTGGATTTGTTGACACTTAGGGAAATTAACTTTATGATTCTTGACCCTATCATTTAGGCTGAAGTGTCGAGCAAAAACAAGGCCAAAATTGCACCACAATGAATTACTCCCATCACATTTTTTAAATAATAAGACCAGATGATGTTCCCGGCATTATCCAGGATAAACCGTTCTATCTGTCTCTTTCTTGGGTCTACAAAGCTTCCCATCTATATAATAAAGCTACAACAAAACCCCTAATAGTCCTATGGACTCGGAAACTACACAACGCACCGACCTGAAATTTGGCACAAAGAATTGCGGGATAGCGAACATTGTTCCTGTCGCTATACACAAACAAAACCGTTTGTTATTTCTGAGTTAATCGGTAAATGCGGTTATAATTAAAGACTAAATTCACGAGAGTGTTTGATCCGAAATTTACGATCAATAAGATATTGATGTATGTTTCTAATAATAGCCCACTTCCGCCTATATAATTTTCAACTTTCGTTGTCGAAATTTGATTGTGTTGTGATCACTACCATGCCGTCATGCCTCCTTAAAGGCGTAGCTCGAGAATGCCTCCTAAAAGACGTAGCATCGGGAAATACACGACCAGGTACGTTAGACAGTGCAGACAACAAGAACAACACAGGCGACACAGCAGACCTCATATTATTATGAATTTAGTGTTCATTTCTTTTACACCAAATCCAGCAGTGAAACACACTGACCCGTGCGCAAATTATTGCAATTTCATGAATGCTGACGAGGCGCATACGGCACCAGCGCGCAAAGAGAGGGCAGTAAGACTTATCTAAAAACAAACAAAGAACAACAAACAAAATAAATATAAAGGAACGGGCAAAGTTATGCACATCCACTAGAATCACCCAAAACTGAAATGAACAGACATAATTATTCTTCCCGGGCAGGGCCGGGTAACTCAGCTAGTATTCAACAATCTTACTACAGATTCCATGCGCTCTAGAACACTACGCATTCATTTCTGATAGGGAAATTGTGCGCACGGAAGTGAACGCGTATTAATATGGTGCGATGGGCTTACTACAGGGAGCCAAAACAAAGATCATAGTATTTTGCATTTTTCATCTCTTTATTTAAAAATACAGGAAACTTGAATCAACAAAATCCGTCGATACAAAAGCGATTGGGCTGCATTAGTTGACACTTAAGAAAATTAATTTTTGCAACTGTCATGTAGGCTATAGCGTCGAGCAAAAAAAAGGGCCAAAATTGCACGAAATTAAAGTACTCCCGCCACTTTTTTTTTTTTTTAATAATAAAATTGTCATATTTTAACTCTGTTCCAAACCCTTCTGTAGCCCCACAGTTTTTCTGTGTTAAAAAAAAAAAAAAAGTTCCTTAAGCCTAATGTAGGCTTACTCACATTCAGGGGAGGGGGATATCATGCAAAGCCCAGAACATCACGGCCAGTTGCTGCCAGCAAAATGTACACCCAAGATATGATGACAGAAGCTGACTATTTCTGACCGGGCTTAGTATGATAGAGTCGTCTAGGACTTACTAAGAAAAACAATATAAGAGATTATTGTGTACTCTTCTTGTCTGCCAGCAGCTGACTGTGGCGTGCTGGGCTCAGTATGAACCCCCCCCCCTTACATGGTAATTTATTAAATAATATAAATAATCAATGATGACAAATGACGTACAGGACAGCCATTTCTATGACAAAGTTTTTAATACCTATAGGAAAACCCAATCACCCAAAGACATGAATTTTGTATTAAAAAGTCTGACTGATATATCTTTCAATACAGAAAATGATGTTTCAGCCAAATTACAAAAGAAAAAATAGATTTAAAAATGTCAGTGTAAATTTTGGAAATTGTAACAAATAGGTGTTAAATTGACGATTAATGTCAAACATGATTTTGATCACATTGTTCCCATTAGTATGTTATAAATGAGAAAGCGAATACTAAGGTATGTGATAATACTAATCAAATAATAATAATGATGATGATAATAATAATAGCATTAATAATAATATTATTATTATTATTATGATTATTATTATTTATGATGTTATTGATTATTATTGTTTATTATTATTGTTATTATTATCAGTATATTATTGTTGTCACCATCATTATCATCATTATCATTATTTAACAATAAGAATAATTAATTATAGTAATAATAAAGCTCAGAACGAAATAAGCTGTGGAAGAAAGTTGTTCACCTGCCACTACTGTAAACAACCCATGAACTGCAGTTCTAACCAATTATCGGTAACAACGTAAAACTTTAAAGAAAAAAAAAAGATTCCTTTGGTAATAAAAACAAAAACGCACAAACATATTCTTCTGTTGAGACAAATTGGTTGATATAGGCATGCAAAACAAAATTATATAGGTGGAATCGTTTAAGAGACATCAAAGAAAAATTCGAACGGATTAATTTGAATCGAGCTTTGAAGATTTTTCGTTTCGTTTTTTGTTGTTGTTCTTGCTTTTGTTTTTTTGTTTTTATTTTTTGTTTTCTTCCTTTCTGAATCAAATTTGTTTTAAGATTGTTGAAAACTTTCATAAAATCGCAACTGCCAACAGCGGCCGACAAAAGGAAAACAGAACAAGAAATTGGAACAATATGTTTCTACAGAATATTCAATTTTGAACCCTGAACGATAGAATTTACCTATAAATGATTTTTAAAATTTGGGATATATTACATAACTTGAGTTGTGGAAACAATTTTATAGCAATATGCTGATGCAAAAGTTAATAAAGGTAAAGCTTGGGGGGGAGGGGGTGGGGGGAGGGAGACAGGGCACTAAGAAAATAATTCAGAGAAAAATATGAGGCGATTAGCAGTGTACATGCCTAGAACTGGGTGCTCAGTAAAGGGAAATGGGACTGAAAGGAAGAAGAAAAACAAGTGATCAAGGTGCCACGGCACAAACCGCTTCTAAGGCATGCTTACATCATCGATATCCATTTTCAGTCTGTTCATGGGGAAATTTGCTACTTTGGGCTATTTAATTTTTTTTTTTCAAAATTCTCTTACTTATTAATTTATATAATTATCCACCTACTAACTTATTTATTTATTTATTTATTTGTTTTTACTTTTGTCGAGAATAATACAATAAAACAATTATAGTAAATAAAAATAATAGTGTTCTTCATTTGCATTTTTTAAAATGTCACTATTTTCTTTGTTTTATTAATTAGATTGAATTTTCATAAGCACCCGAATACCTTCCTAAATTTTTACCCCATTGATACAATCATGTAATTCTTATTTTATATTGAGTTAATCTTTTAGAAACTGCTGTTGTTAGATCACTGTGGTATTCTACACAATAAGGTCAGCCCATAGTAAACTTTGACATACACGACTTCCCAGGCAATAAGAGAATAAAAAGCAGTGATAGTCATTTCCCTTATATAATATACACATCTCTACGATCCGATAACTATGTCTGTCAGTGGTAAATCGTAGTTCGAGACAGCGCCTATGATAACAGGAGATTGTACCAATTACGATGTTCACTCTTTTCAATTTGAATATTGGTATTCCATCATAATCTGTATTGTATTTTGTCTCATAATACAGAATTATGGTCAGATCTAAAGCTTATGAAAGTACATTTTGTTTCTCTTATTCGCTGAGCTTATTTAATGACCATTGTTTGGGTCTTTGAATTATGAATGCAGTAAAACTGTACTGTTGCAAGCCTCAATGGACTGAAATAACTTTACGAGATGAGCACTGTGAGCATTCAGTAATTAAGGCTTGTGGCAATGAAAAGGTTTGAGCACAGAACAAAAAAAAAAAAACGACACCAGTGTTGTGTGTCACGGTATAAAATTACACTCACGCGCAGCTTGAAATCCGATTTGGTTTTGGAAGAGAGAGAGAAGGGGAGAGGGATCTGAAGAATTATGAGAGAGAGAGAGAGAGAAGGGGGGAAAATGTAGTGACTCTGACGGGCTATCAACCTGTGTCATTCACTTCCCAAGCCTACAAAGACTGTAGTTTGACCACACGGACTCTGTGACCTGCCCGAGATATACGGGTCCAATAGCCTTGACAGATCCACTTGATTTACCCATTATTCAATAGTTTCAAAATTATTTCATCAGACATTCAATAATTAGCTTAATATGTAAGTTTTGCAATGAAATGAAATTAACGTCATAATGTCCCGAAGAAATGGAGTTAATTTAGGTGATTAGGCGTTCGGAATCAATATTAATTTATGATGAAAATGAAATCTTAGCTGTTGACATGACGAAATGAGACCCAGATCTACTGTGTTCTAAATGATGTACATTTCACGATGGGCAAGTATTGGACATTTCTCCCTCGGGTTACCCTTGATGTGAATTATCTATATCATCATCGAGTAAGACATCAGTAGACCATTTTGGCTCTACCTTTTAGTTTACATGTCGCTGGAACCAGAAGAATACAAATCACAGTGAATGTTATAAGAGGACAGTCACTTTGACACGCACTGCGGTTGAAAATACCTCACGTCCTGATACAATGACATACTTAAAATAGCTTCATCGTTTGAATTTGTAGAATTAATCAATTGTCTAAAAATTAGCAAATTACAGTTCCCACGTTCAAAGGAATTCAGTAATCAGTCACAAATCATTAACTTGATGCAGACTTGGGTGGGAAATGCATCAATTGTTAATACTTGTACATTATAAATTTACGCAGTCTCTTGTTTTTAGAATTAGCATATTACATCCAGTCAGCAATCATATGTCGGATTGACCCCAAGTTTGCTCACATGAATGACACTATTCCGACGTAGGTTCGCTGGTTACGACATTGCTGGGCCGCCAGCTATTTCATGTAGGAAATCGGCCTCCGCGGTAATCATACCAAACGTATACAAATCTACGTTGGACTGATGCAGGGGGGGTTAGCTGGGCAGTGGCCACTTTGAATGGACACACACTTGCTTCCACTTTCAGACAGAAAATATGTCACTGCATATCCTGACTTTGTTAACAAGCCTGAGATCACAACACTTTATAAAATGTATTAATCTGAATCAGTCAGCTTTCTATGCATCAACAAATCAGAGTGAAAATTTTCAAGAACATAAACTTGGCGAGTGCATAGATTGAAAATATTTCATTTCACTGTACAGTAACATTTTTTGAGGATTGAATGGTATAGAAAAATAACGTCGTTTTTATGTTGGTTAATTTCAATAGACATATTACCACCTTAGCTGTTATTTGTTCTGTCTCCATTTTCCGGCAAAAACTGGAGATCTTTTAGTATGTAGAAGAGATATAACAAATGCACGTTATAACATTTTTTAGAATGCGTCGTGGCATTTATTAAGCTGTTTCATAGTTCCGAATAAATCCGTATCATAAATTCTTCTGTTAGAGGTACTGGAGTATAGTTGCAAAACCTAATGGAGAAAATACTGAGTTTTGTTCACTGCTCATCTAGAGCTACTGTGAAAAATACTATGGCAAATAACAACAGGCAAAAAAAAAAAAAAAACGTCGAATTTCTCAGTTGTGCAAAAAGTGGAGTTGGAACAAACAAGAACTAGAGTCACGATATGTACTCAATGACTTTATTTGAACTATAAAACACGATTAAAGTTACAGGCCAGGAAAACAAAAATAATTGCTCATTGATGCTAAGCTGGAGGTCACCGTGTTTCCCCGTGGCGACAGTTGTCTTTCCAATAGCATTTCAGTTTTTGAGTATTGAATCAATGGGATTTGTTACGAGCAAGACATGCATTATTCGCTAAGAAAACAAAAGTTTATCACTGGATACTATGGAAAACAGAAGTGGTCAAAACTGACTTAAAAGGCAACGTTCCCCTAAACACAGCCCCATTCAGATAGTCGGTAAGAACTGAATCCAAAACATCATTTACTTTCTTATCTCTGAATTTCATGGAACAATTTCACAAAGCTTAGTTTTTAAATGCTCCCCCCCCCCCCCCTCACAAACCAATCTGTCGCACACACCTACAGCTGGGACACTCAGCATTATAATTATGCACTCTCACGGATCATCGCTTACAATGAAGATAAAATTCTCAGTTTGATAATTCAGTACTGTTTTATATCATGCATCGGTAAAAACAGCCGGTAGAAAACGCATTATATTAATAAACACACATTTGATAAAGCTCTCACAATATTCACAAATCACTAATATAAATACATAGTCACACGGTATTTCATCTTATACAAATTGTATAATTAACCACAATAGACATTCTAGACTTGACATTTTGGTGTCATTAAATACTCAGTATTAAATCTCTTAACCTTTACATGCCATGTATACAATAATTATATGAAATTAGCAGCACTTTTTTTGTTAGAATTAAAATACAATTAATTGATGCTGATTTCATACCTGATCATCCGTAGGCTTGTTACTTGGTATTCGCTATGTTACACTGATCGAACTAACGAATGGGCAACACACACAAATTAAATGCCATTTATCCTCACAGAATGAAATTCCGATCCGTTATGTAATGATGACCAGACAAGGTGAGATTTTAACACCCGTGTTATTTCGGCAAGCGGAGAAGGAGAGCCGCTAGGACCGGCCAGTTAACGCAAACACACACGCGCACAATTCCCTCACTTCGAGCTCATTCTCGCGTTTCTCACTGCTCGCTCTGGCAGCCTGTTATACTATATAGTTGTAGGCTGGCACTTCCTTGACGAAATGTGGGCTCAGTGTTCTTCTTATTTCTACTCGCTTTTTTTCTCTCTCTCTCTTTCTCTCTCTCTCTTTTCTCTCTCTCTCTCTCCTCTCTCTTTCTCTCTCACCTCCCCCTCTTTCTCTTCCTCACCTCTCCCTCTCTCTCTTTCTCTCTCTCCTCTCCCTCTCTCTTTCTCTCTCTCTCCTCTCCCTCTCTCTTTCTCTCTCTCACCTCTCCCTCTCTCTTTCTCTCTCTCACCTCTCCCACTCTTTTCTCTTTCTCTTTTTCCTCTTTCTCTCTCTTTTTCTATCCCTTTCTTTATTGACAGCCTAATTCGTTACTGGCTGATGGAACCATTACCCACTCACTCACTCACTCACTCACTCACTCACTCACTCACTCACTCACTCACTCACTCACTTACTCACACACTCGCTCACTCGCCCGCTAGCTCACTCACTTACTCACTCACTCACTCACTCACTCACTCACTCACTCTCACTCACTCACTCTCCAACCCATCATTTACCAATAAATCAATTCACAATACAAATACCAAACCAATCATTCATCATACCCGTGCATTCGATCTCAGGTTGTTGGCATCAATTTCAGCCTCAGTACTACAGGTCTAAGCTTATCGGTGTCTCAAGGTCGTTATAATATGTTTGTGTCTTAGTGTCTGTGGTTGTTGTAAAGGGGATCGCAGTCAAGTTCCAAAGCCGAATACAGAAAGTACTCTCTGCTATAGCTTACTGTGTAAAATACCTTGGGCCAGTGCTTAGGTCTTTAATTTAGGAGGTTTCGCTGCACTTGGCATTTACACCTCACTTTTCTTCTTTTTATTTTTCTTGTTGTGCTAGGGATACTTTTTTTTAGAATTTTGCCCGGGGCAGCGGCCTATGCGGCTTGCTCTTTTCGATATCTAACTGCCAAGGTATCTTTAACTTGCGCAACGTACACACGGGCCCTCCGAATTTTTCGTCCTTGTCCGAGAAGACTAGGTGCTCGATCATACCAACCACAGGATAAGGGACAGGAAAATTTAAATCCCGAAATTCCAACATGCCTGCACCGACCGGGATTCGAACCCGGTGCCTTCGGGCTGAGAGCCGAACACCTTACCTCTAGGCCAACAACCTCTAACAAAAGTGTGTTTAAAAACAGCCAGCCCACCCACATCCTGCCGTCCAGTAGAATGCCTGGCATCAGTAAATAAAATAAAACAAAACAAAAGTGGAGGGGAGTTGAAGCCAGACGTTGAAGTTGAAAGCTACCGACAATGCTAATAGTCCAGTCTCTTCAAAGAATTGTACCAACAAAGAATGGAGCCGGGAGCGTATAAACATATTTTGATTGTCAGACTGTTTGGGTGGTGACTTGACGACTTATAGTTCCAATGAGACTCCGCTCGCTAGCCAACTAGTTTGGAGGTGTGTTTTTTTTTGTGTCACTGAACTCAATGTGGTGACGTCACCATCCAAATTGTTCCGCTATTCAAGTCTACTCGTGCGGGCAGGCCTAGGTTGAGGGACAAGGTGCTCGCCTCTCACACCGAAAGTACCAGGTTTCAATCCCGGTCAGTGCAGACATGTTGGAATTGTGGGATTTTTCTCATATTTTCCTGTCCCTGATACTATGGTAGGTAGAATCGAGCACCTAGTCTTCTCGGATAAGGACGAAAAATTCGGAGGGCCCGTGTGCACGTTGCGGGGTGAAAAACTCGGAGGGCCCGTGTGTGCGTTGCACAGGTTTAACATACCTTGGCAGTTGAAAATCGTGAAGAGCAGGCCGTACAAGGCTGTTGCCCAGGCAAAATTCTAAAAAACGTATCCCTACCACAACAAGGAAAATAAAACGAGAAAAAGTGAGGTGTAAATGCCAAAGGCAGCGAACCTCCTAAAATAAAGCTCAAAGCACAGGCCTGGGTTGAGTGTTAAGCCCACTCAGAGAGTATAGATGTATAGAGAGATCTCACCTCCGCCAAATTGCGAAACTAGGTCGCTGAGGCAAACAAGAAATTGAAGAATTGAACGACACCGTCTCCATTAAAGATAGTGTGCATATCTGTTTACTGTGGTTTGTTCATATTTTTGGGCTGACTGATACTATTTAACAACCGTTTGTAAGCTCCTGCCCACCCCCCTCCCCCCTGGAAATACACAAACGGGTATTGTTTACCACAGCGACCTACTTTCCGCTCCTTGCTAACAATAGTTTCGCAGAGCCTCCCGTACCTCTCAGTGCAAATCGACCAATAGTGAAACCTCTCTATACATGTATACATACTCTCTGGTCCACTCTTGTAGAAAACTGAGATAGATCTAACCTTCCGAGCGTGTACAGAACCTTCTTGTCTTCCAAGGAATGCAGTTGTTAGGGGACTGCCCGATCTAATTACAAAGCCAAAAAGAGAAAATACTGAGTTGTGTTCATTGTTCAGTAACGTAACATACGATGCTCCCCTAAGAACAGACCTCAACGAAATAAAAGTCCAACTGCCCGGAGACGAAACAAAAAAACTAATTCTATTATTATTATTCCATTTTCTCTTAACCTACTTTTTAAATCAAAGTTTATTTCAAATTTTGGAACTCAGATTTTTAAAGAAAAACAATTTAAATGGAATAAGATCACAAGTTTTTTTAATATAATTACTTGTTGTTTTTTTCACGGGCACAATTCTAACTCAGTCTCTTCAAAAAATCATCTAGAAATGAAGCGTGCTCTCTCCCTCACAGTCTTGATTCCAGTAAAACGTATTACTGCTTCCTAACATTCCAGAAATAAAATGCTTTTAAAGCTTCACGGAAACATAAACTGGTATGTGACATTTTCGGAGCGTAACGTCGGCCCCTGACGCCAATGCTTTTAAACTTCTGTGTGATTTTATAAGAACGCAACAATATAAATCAGCTGGGTTTAGAGTGCAACAAGTCTGCAACAAATTATCACTTGTAGCACGGGACATGTTGTATTTTTAAAACCTCTTAGACTAAAAAAAAAAAAATATTTTCTGCCGCTTTTTCCATTAGAAGCGAGAAATCTTTAAATTTTGCTCACTTGCACCCTCTTAAACCTACCAGGATCTCAAAGATACGTAAAGTGACCTTAACTTAACACTGACATTTCTTATCTCAAAGGATTACAATTTTAACTTTGAAGGTGATTTTAGTGGACTTTTTTATTTTACACTCGTTTCTCAAGTAGTCCTGAATTTCGTTTTTACGTCTTTTGCTTCTTCAGATATTATTTTAGCAACATTTCTCGAGTTCCTTGCTCCGAAAAACACATTTTGTCTGACTAATCGGATATGGTTTCAGATCAAGTGAGAAATGTTCAAGTATTTTTTTTTCCTGAAGAAAAACCGCATCGCATAGAAATTTACCAGACCTTGCCCCCCCCCCCCCCCCTGCTTCCCCCGCCCTCCTTGTGTCAGAGAGATGGGAATTTGGAAAAACATTCTCTGATATTTAAAGTCAATTTTATTGCTTTTTCTTGTTGGAAATAAATTTATAATTTTCTTTTGGGGGGGGGGGGGGGTATTTAGGGGCCATCCAAAAAGTACACATCGTCCATTATTGTGTTCCCTCTTGGCGGTTGTTGGGGAACCGCAGACTTATTACAAGACCGGATAGAGAAAACACTGTCTTTTGTTCACTGGTCAACTGGAGCTTGCTGTAAAAGATACCACCAGCTCATAACAACAACCATGTTGAATTCCCTTCCCCCTCTCCTCCTGTAGGTAAACTTTTCACAGGTTTCGCCTCAAAGCCACCCACTCCTTTGTAGGACCTGAGGGCTATTAGAATGGTGAATGACAGCCATAAAGACTTGATTTTCTAACAGTTTTAGTCACACTTTGCCTGGGCTTTCATTAGAAACACGATTTCTGTATAATCCAACCACTCAAATTTCGAAAGAAAAATTAAATAAATAAAATGTTTTATTTCATTACCATACTTGAAAAGGCCCCCCAGATCCTGCCCCCCTCCCCCCCCCCCCCTTTCCCCAATGTACATTTTACATATCCCGGGGACAGACCCACACCACCACTTCCACCCCTGCCCTCCGTCGTCCCAGCACACGTACTACATGGACGTTGACAGTGGCTCAAACATAGGCTATACATGTAATATACTGCCCAACGCTCAGCCCGACGGGTAGTTGGCGGGCAATTGTGGTCGGGGCTCCTTCTGTCCTATCATTCTGTTAAACTCTTGTCTACTGTCTTGCTTTCTTCTAGCACAGTGTCACCGTTATCGTGTCACCGTGCCTTCTCCAAACTCAAAATCAAAAACTGTCACTCCTCAAAGACTCATTACCTAGGTAATTAATTACATTACACGCAAATCCACCCATTTACTGTGAAATCCTTTTCAGAAATGATTGAGAAATTCCTCTGGGTTTTCGCGAATGTTCATCTGAGAGGGATAATGAAATGCTAAATTCTGAGGGATTATACTGTGTTAGATGTCCCATACATATGAGTTTTTCTCATTCAAATGGCAAATTGTAACCAAGTCTTTGCCTGCGTAGAATCAAACTGAATTTCCATTTCGTCACATCAGACTGGTGGTTAGCTAGATCTAGATAAACAGGCATTTTAATTATTGCTATATTTTCACCATAATTATCAATTTCATTTTCCCCACATTTCAACCAGTGCCACAAATGAAATGTCTATTCCTGTGTGCGACCTGACGATGTATGTGTGAATGTATCACATACATACTGTGATCACTAGCAGGTGTATTGAAAGTGTTGTTCACTTCTCGAAAGGTCGTTGATTTGTGCCTTTGAGTTTGAGTTTGAGAGAAGGCATGTCGACACGATAACGGCCATATTGTGCCAGGAAGATCCAAGATGATTGACAGAATACAACAGAATGACAGACAAAAACAGACTCTACCAGAAGGGCCCATCCACCGCCCGTGTTGGTTTATGCAAAAAGAACTGAAACGAGGGGTAAACATTAAGGCAAATTTCAGGATTTGGGGGTCATCTCTAAAGTATGTAAGCGTTGTGCTCGATTTTTAAGCTTTTTTTTTTTTTACTCCCCCACCCATGCACGCTTTCCACACCACACATACATGACTTCAAATTCATTCTTTTATTCATGGGCGCAGTTTTCCACATCATTTTCCATTGGGAAATTAACATTCTGTATCAACATAATATATAGCGTATAATTGGTGGGGCCAGTTCTGGTAGAGTCTCTCTCTGTCCTATCTTCGTACTATTATTCTTGCTGTCTCGCTCCTTCCCTAGCACAATGTGACTATTGTTGTGTCGACGTGCTCTCTCCAAACTCCAAACTCAAACTCAAACTCAAAACTCAAAACCCATTACCCACACCCCCGATTTGACCATGATTCATTACAAAACTTCATGGGTGCCGTCCGCGCCTGTATAAATTGGAGTTTTCGCACTAAACACCGACTCTTGCACAATGTCTGTGTAGTCACACGTACACATGTGAGATAAACCAGGAATGCTGCTCTGTTTCGCCTTCAACATTTTTTGTTACCTCCGGATTTACGAATGGAAATGAGAAAAGATAAATACAGGAAAGCAAAAAAAAAAAAAAAGGCGTCTTTCTATGAACACAGTCTGTATACACTGATTACTGAGCTGACTGGCGTATCTGGATGATGCAATGTCACTGGTCTTAGAAGAAAAAACAAACTGGTTCTCTGATCTTCTCACTTTGGAGACATCCATCAACGCTCGATTTTGGCAACGTCCACCGCCCCCGACTCCCCGCCCCCCTCCCGCCCCCGCCTTACATCCACGTACGCTTCTCAAGCAATTGACCTCAACCCCCCTCCCTCCATCCTCAGAGACTTCTTAACGCAATAGCACACTGGGCAGTTGCTCGTGGGCCCCAAAGGTTTAGAGGGCCCCATGCATGCAAATTTCTGAGATGTTGCGTAGGTGGCGGGGGGGGGGGGCTGGCCGTAGCCTATTGATTTGCCCAGGAGCCGTGCTGATGTTAAGACGGCCCTGCCTGTCCCCGGTATAGTATAAGAGTGTATGGTTATCAGAATGGTGACTGTCCATGATAACTCCTTGGTGTCTAAAACGTTTGAGTGGCATTGTTGCACCGATGATTTGACAGTTTCATTAGAAACACGATTTTTATGACTTATCTTACGACTTCTATTTGCCAAAAATAAAATTTAAACAAAACAGAATCTTTTAATTTATTACCGCAATTGAAAAAAAAAAAAAACAACGCACGTAACCAGGCAGCAACCGCACGGAAGGGAAATCCCATGGGTAGAACTGACGTCACGTTTGGACATAGGGATGACATCGTTCTTACCTGTATCCGTTGGTTACGACGTCTGGCCCACGCCGGTTTCATGTAGGAAATTCGCTTTTATGGTAATCCTATCAATCCTAAAGAAATCTACGTTGGCTTGACATAGGGTTGTTGGTTAGGTACGCCCCCCCCAACCCCAACCCCCCCCCCCCAGTGTACGGTTTTTGTAATCTAAGGCAACCCCCGCCCCCTTACCAACCCCTCCAATTGTACATACTTTATGGATGGTCCCTCTGCATAAAGAGTTGGAATCTATGGATGGATAACATTGCCTGGCTAAACTGTAAGATTTTGCATACCATTCTTCTGAAGTAGTGTGGCCAATCTGAAAAACCTCCACACCCAAGCGAAATTCTTCTGAAATGACTGCTTGAACTGTTTGTAAACACTCTGAACAAATTTAAACAATAACAAAAAACAAAACCTATGCAGTAGGGCTTGGCATAATATTCAAATGCACGAGAGAGAGAGAGAGAGAGAGAGAGAGAGAGAGAGAGAGAGAGAGAGAGAGAGAGAGGGAGATAGAGAGAGAGAGAAGAGTAAGAAGGAGAGAGATATAAAGACGAGAAATAAAAGAGAGAGACAGAAAGAAAGAAGAGAGACAGAAAAAGAGAGTAAGAAGGAGAGAGAGAGAGTAAGAGACACAGAGACAGGAAGAGAGAAAGAGAGAGAGAACGAAAGAAAAAGAGAGAGAGACAGTATTTCGTAAAACCCAGTATTCGGAATGAACAAGAAAAAAACCTGTATATTAATTTTTTTTTTAATTTTTTTTTAATATCCTGAATTTTCTTTTCTTTTTTTTCTTTCCCTAAAACAGACTGACGGTGAAGTTTTGGCACTCAAATTAAATTCTCCAACAGCAGAATGATTTCAATTGCCCCAAAGCTTATAATTATTTAATCATTCCGGATTCATCACCTGGAAAATCAGATCAGCATCTATGTTCAGTGACTGGACGATTACGATCAGATCAGGAGTTAATGGTTGAATTTCCCCATTTCCTTTCTTTCTTTTTCTTTCTATCTTATTCCTTCTTTTTTTCTCTCTTTATTTCTTTCTTTTTTTTTCTTTCTTTCTTTATTTCCTTTTTTTCTTTCTCTCTCTACCGCTCTCTCTTCATTTCCTTTCTTATTTGTTTTCTTCCTTCTTCTGTCTGTCTTTCCTTCCTCCCTTTCTTTCTTTCCTTCCTTTGAAAAGTTTTATTCATGCCTTTGTTCCATTGGCCATGTAAAAAAAAGACACTGAACTGTCGGCTAGATCGACCAGAGATCTAAGTCAGAGAGAACAGGTTTCAGTTTCCAAGAGCGATGTTGACCCATGTTGGGACATTACAAGTTTAACTACACCAAAATGCAAGAAACGTGAAGGCCCCTAGCGATGAAAATGAAGCTCAAGCAATACAACTGTTTGTGGATTGTTTGAGAAAACTAAATGAAATGGTTGAATTCCAAAGTAATGGCATTTGCTGATGATGTCAGTGACAGTTATGTAACACTTTTTCAAATGGAAAAAAGGAAGGAAACAATGTTTTGTTGTTTTTGTCGCTTTTTTTTTTTAGATAGAAGAGCAATGAGACAGTGCCGATGGTTTCAGGCCAAAGTCAACTAAACTGATATTCTATTACATTACTGAAACTTTTGGAAAAGTGTTCAGAGGAAGAAAGCCCTATCAAACAGGTGATAAAGTTTTAAGTATAACGTATCTCTGTTTACGTGTAATAATTTAATATATCCGGACATTTAATCACAAATTCATAGACTCAGCTCAATGGAACTATCAATGAACTCAACTCGCGGAGATCAAGTTGAGAAGCAAAGAAGCCGAGCATGCAGTGCTGTATGCTCTTGACAATGTTGTGCTCACACCGTGCCGGTGTGAAAGTCCCTTAAAAACCAGAGTTGTAGAGGGAGCGGGGAAGCCGGGAGGGGGGAGGAGAGGGGGACGTTGCACCTGGTGGAAACATCGCCTTCCTCAACCAGCCCTATCTGCTATCTCAGCCTGCGAGCGCCAGGTGTTCGCTGGTCGTGGCGGCGCCAAGCCTATCTACATCTGTCTGCACACTTTCGCAGAGCCTGTTAAACAAGTGGCCCTATATGCCTGCACGTGTGGGCCTCCAGCCGAGCTCAACGTACGGGTACTTGGGTGCTCACCGTCAGGCGCGTTCAGATCGAAATGCTTTTCTTGCAAGCTCACCGAAATACCTCTCTAAGAATAGACGAGTTCTGTAAACGTAGTCTAGCAGGGCGACAGTTGACTTGACTCCGCCAGTATTCAGGGGGTGTTTTGTGTTAACACAGTGCTTTGAAACCACCCAAAATTCCACAACACTGTCTCTATGTAAAGTGTTAAATCTTGCCAGTGCATACCAAATAAAATGAATAATTTTATTTTTGATGTAGATATTTACATTTTCCTAAGGCTTTCACTCTCAATGCACACAATTTATAGCGCCACTTTCGAGATAGTGCCATACCCCATAACACTTCATTATCAGCATATTAAATAAAACTGAATTAGAAGAGATGATTACATTCTTGGAGAATATCGGAGCTCAAGGGATGTAAGGACAGTCATTGTTCCAGCTTTGCTATAGCTAGCCCAAGTTTCATGGATTAAATTGCAATAAAATCTGCTGAACATTTTAACTAATTTGTCTTTTGGCTGTTTCACAAAGAAGGGACCAAAAAAAAAAAAAGTTTTCCAAGTCATACATAGAGAGAAGGGTGATTTTGAAAGCTGAGTAATTCGGCCCGGTGAACTTAACAAGCGAAAATAATGATTGAAAGTAAAGGGAATATGTTTTTTTTTGTTTTTTTTTTCAAGTTTTCAAATCCTTCGTGGAGCATATTTTTCTTAATGTAGAAGTCCCAAAATTATGGCCCATGCTTTCAAAAATATATCGGCATGATGAGCTGACACAAAAATTACACCGTCATCAAAATATCAATTTTTTGGCCAATCTGACGGTACAATAACGGGTCTTGAGACATCTTTGGACAAGGGACCCTGAAATTGAATACCTGATGTTTTGCGCCCAGGAAAGGTTATGGTAAACTAAAGACAGGCAAAATGTGTTTGTGGAGCCCTGCCACTGTAAGAGGTAAGCCATATCAAGGCTGGGGTAGGCCCCCACACTGGTGGCTCACCACCTAATTATTATGCATCACACTGTAACACTACTAACTGCCCATATCGCCTCGGTGTGGGTTGTAGGTAGTGACTTAGTGTAATGCATAATAATTCGGTGATGAGCCACCAGTGTGGGGGCCTACCCCAGCCTTGGCCTGACTTACCTCTGAGGCTGGTGACCCGCTGAGTCAATTAATCTGTCTTGCGTCCATTTTGACCCAGTGCGAGAGGTCTCCCTTTGCGCCAGTTGATGCAAGATCGTTTTAATGTACCTGAACTAATAAGACAAAACTGTTTCAGCCTCCCCAGTGCGAGAGGTCCCATCAAACTGCACAGTCCACATCTCACACAGAAACCGGGACAAAACACACTTTGATTTAGTGCTCCACACCAGTCTTAGAATTGACGAATACAAGAAAATTGGACGTTACAGGAAGAAAAGGTCCACGGCGTTTTGTCTGTTGTTGTTGGTGGTGGTGGTGGTGGTGGTGGTGGTGGTGTTGCTGTTGTTGGTCTGTAAACATCCGAACCCCCGTAATTTCCAAAGAGACGCCATGTCTTCTATTTCCCTGTTTGATGATCTTTTTTCCATCCCTTTGCTCAGTTCTTCTCATATTATTGCCAAAGACTTTCTCCACTTCTCTGTTCACTCCAGACTTCCACGGCCTTGTCGAAATTCCATTCTTATTCTGTTCACTTCTCTTCCAGTCTCCCTGTCTTCATTCTTTCCTTCCTGCATCCTGGCTTCTCTTTCTTTCTTGTTCTCTCATTCCGTTCTATCGTTCTTTCTTTCTTTCTTTTTATTAATGTATTTCTTTCCTTATTTCATTCTTTCTTTCTTTCTTTCTGTCTTTCGTTTTTCCTTCCTTCGTTCCTTCTCTCCATCCTTCCGTCTTTCTTTCTTTCATTTACTCATTTAGTCTTTGATCCAGTTTCTATTCATCTATTGTCTTTTCTCCAATCATTCTTCAGCTTTTTTCTCTCTCTCCCTTTCACGCTCTTTGAAGAATAATATCACCTCAACACACCCCCCTCATCCTTTTCCCCTTTTCTTCTCTCTCTCCTTCAACTCATCCCCCTACTCCCCCCTCCCCCCACCACCTTCACCCCCCCCCCCACACACACACCCCACCCCCAGGGCCCAATCATGAGTATGACGCCGGTACATTTCGGATAAGACGCCGCTGGTAGAGTATGGCAGACCGGTCTGGACACAATAAGTGAGAAGATCCGCGCCAGCTGTTACAGTTGCTCACAGAGCGCACATGTCGCAGACTTCTGACGCCTCACTTCCTTCTCCTATTTCGGGGTGGCCCTTACAAACATGTACAGGAACACCTCGTCTTTCTTTCTGCTTTTTTTTTTTTTTGTTTTCTCCCTAAATTTCTTTCGTTGTCTTGTTTTTTTTACTTTGCTGCCTTCTTTCCGATCGTTTTCGCATTTAAAGTGATCCAAAACGAGCGGGCCAGAGCAACATAATTCTATCTTGATAAACTAGAATGTTTTTGAACTTTTGTTGGTAAAAATTCAATTTTTGTTTCCACAAACTTTTGTTCGTTTTTTGTTTTTTTTTTAGCTGCCATCTTTCAGATCCTTTTAACATTTTGGAGTGATCCAAAAACGAGCTGGCCAGGGCAGAGGTGCTCGTTCTTGATAAACTAGAACGTTTTTGAACTTTCGTTTGCAAAAATTTAATTTTTGTTATCTCAAATTTCTTTCCGACTTTTTATTTTTATTATTTTTGGAGGCTTTTTCCTTTCCGATCATTTCAGTATTTTGGAATGATACCGGTACAAACGGAGCTGTCCGGAGCAACATAAGTCACTGTGGATAAAATAAAATCTTTCTGTTTCTTACGTTTGTAAGAGTCTAAATCCTGTTTCCTCAAATATCTTCCGGATTTGGCTTTCTTTCTCTCCGATCATGTTTACATTTAACCTGATCCAAAGCTTTTTATTTTTTTTTCTCTTCCAGATGTCTCTCAGATATCTTATTTTTTTATATTTTTTTTGCGTTAATTCTTTAGAACCATTTTCTTACTTAAATTGATCCAGAACAAGCTTTCAAAAGCAACATAAATAAAATTATTCACTTTTGACAGACAAAAAGTAAAGACCTGATACTGTTTTTGAATTTACTTTCACTTCCATAGCAATATGGATTTGGAATTGCATTTCTTTCTTTTTTTTATTTTTATTTTCTTTTTTAAATAAAATTTGTTTTTGGTTTGTTTTTGTTCTTCCTCGGTTTCTTCGATCATTTTGAACAGATCCAACACAAACTAACTTTTAATCTCTCTTAAAAACTACAATCCAAGACCCACTATACCAAGACGGTGCAATTCAAGCACTTCCGTTCGCCGAGCCAGTAGTTTCTAAAAATAGTCCGGCGCGTACAATCGTAAACACGGGCATGCGGTTTGTCGTACGTGTTAATCAAAATTAACACTTTGCAAGGCTGTTTGCCGTCTTGAAGTTTATATCTATTATAGTAAATTGGACTTCAGACATATTTTTTTGTGTTTGGACTAATGCATGTGTGCTATGGAGATCATCAGCTGTGTGTGTGTTTGTGGAGAGGGAGGGGCGCACAAATCTAATTGCTAATTCAACTTTCGGTATAACGGCATCGTCTTTTTGTTTGTTTGAGGAAGCCGTAAAAGGTCATCGATCAAATACTGATAAACTTTCTCAAAGCTAAGGAATCCCATGAGTACAATCAATAACTATGTGATTGAACTTTTCCACTTGATCATCCCGAATTTCTTTTAAAGGAAGTTGGAAAACTGAAGCAGCTGCAACATGAGTAATACTTTTTCAACGTTCATTATCATCAGAATACTGCGGCTGGATTTTATTGAGTTTTTGTTGATTTTTTTTAATCGCCCATGTGGTCACTTGTCCTACTTCATTACCCTTTTTCTGCTACCCTGGTTATCTCTGGTTGTCTCTACACTTTTTCATAGAATTAGATGTGAATTTCCCCTCTGGTCTGATATATGTGAGAACTTCATTCAAAGTTTTTGCTTCATACCAATTTATTTGCTTTAATCATTTAAATAATGGCCCATCTGGTCTCTTTTCCTACTTCATTCCTCTTGTTCTGCTACCCTGGTTATCCCTACACTTTTTCATAAGATTAGAAGATGTACCTGTACAGTTCCCCTTTGGTTTTATGTAGCCTAAATAAGAACTTCATTCAAAGTTTTGCAGTTTATACTCATTTATTTGCTTTAATCATTAAATTAATTCTTTGAATAGATGATCTATTGTACAGTTCTTGGTAATCTTGGTAGTCTATTAACCTCATCTCATCCAAGGAGACATAAAGAAAATATCACTGTTTACTTCATGCCACCATTAAATCTTTGCTAACCGAGCCATGACTGGGCACACCATACGCGCTGGGTCAGTCTAGCAGACAACGCACGCGGCGGAACTCTTCGCCTTTGTATTTAACGATCGATTGCACCGTCTTGGTATAGTGGGTCTTGGCTACAATTACAGGCCTGCCAATGTTTATTGAAATAGCTAAAGTGTGAATGCTGGAGCCCACGAAGATAACTAAAACTGTGGTGTATCATGAACTTCGAGTAAACCACCGCCAGTTGGTATTTATCATTTTCCACCTGACTGGCATTGGAGTGTCGGCAATTGATAATCTATTATTTTGACCCCTGTGGATTTTTTGCTACTGATTTGAGTGGATCCATTGCAAACTTTGTCACATCTACAAAAGATTAAAATAAATTAGGTGGGAAATTTAATGCTTATCGGTGGTAGGTTTCAACAGTTCACATTGAGACATTCGGTATAATAAATGGAATTTATAACCCTTTTGAGAATAACTTTTTTTTAAAATTTCAGTGTATTTTAAGCCCCATGTATATGTATTTTAGGCTCTGTCATTCGTTGTATTTATCACACATTTGTTGTATTTGTTGTATTTATACCTTGCCAAGATAAGCTTTTAGATTCATTATAAATAAATATTGGATTTTTGTATGTACACATTTTAATGATTAGTTGAGGTCAACTAATGTTTTATAATAAAGTCTGTTTCTAATCCTGCATTGTACATATAATTTTGTTGCAGCGCTTGTCATATTATTTTGTAGTTTTGTTTGAAAGTCTTGAACTGGGTTTATAGCCAAGAGAAACAAATAGGAGTGGATCTGGCGAAATCGGGCTTAAGGTGAATTTTAAGAAAAATCAAAATAAAATGTTTGTAAGACGATTTCAAGCAATATATCTTAAGTGAATGCAGAAAAATGGCTAATCTTTCATTTTATAACCAAATCTCAATTTCCATAGAAAATCTCTCCCCCTTTAGAGGGGTTTTCTCAAAACGGCGTTTCACCTTAAGCACGTTTTCGCCAGATCCACTCACAAATGTCAGAGAAAACTAGCAAAATCTCACTTAGATCATTTGTGCACTGAGCTCTCCCGGTGTTATGTAAGTTTACTGATGTGAATTCCAGCATCGCTTTCTGGCTCTCTGTGAGACAGATTTGTCTAAAGATGAGCTGCAAGTCTTGTAATGATTTACTTGGCGTCAGTCAGACATTGGCATGGCCAAATGACAGCGAGTTGTTCCCCACAGTATGATATATGAAACTTTTGAAAAGAAGGAAGGGAGACGCTGAAAGACGCAGCAAAGGAAAAGCATTTAAGTGTTTTTGTCACCTACATGTGATGTATTTTAACGCTAATTTCAAATGATGGTACTAGGTGTTTTCTCGAAATCGTTGGAGGTGGTGGTGGTGTTGATGGTGATGATGATGGTGATGATGATGGTGATGATAATAATGACGGTGGTGATGGTGCTGGTGATGATGATGAGGAGGAGAAGGATGGTAAAGATGGAGTTGTTGTATTTGCAACTGTTATAGTGGTGAAGGGGGGGGGGGGTGATGATAATGATTATGATGATGATGCTATTGATAATAATGGTGAAAGTGGATTTTCTTTTTGTTATGGTGGTGGTCAAGGTGATGATGACGATGATGATTATGGTGATGATGATGATGATGAGGATGATTTTTATGATGATGATGATGATGATGATGACGATGATGATGATGATGAAGACGATGATGATGATGATGATATTGATGATGAGTTTATTGTTGTTACCATTGGTGATGATGACGATTTCCGATGATGGTGATAGTAATGATGATAAAGATGGGGGTTGTTGTTTTTGTAATTGTTCTTGTGGTAATGGAGTGGTGATGATAATGATGATGATGATGAAATGATGATACTGTTGGCGATACTGGTAAAAACGGATTTTTTTTTATTGTGGTGGTGGTCATGGTGATGATGATGGTGAATTTGCTGCTGTTACCAGTGGTGATGGTGATGATTTTGCTAATGATGATGATGATATTATCTGCGACATTATGATAATACAGTAATAACCATTTGTGACAAAAATATCACCCCGACTGAATACCCGTTTCCCAATTTACGAGCGTTCATGGTTTTTAATATAAAATTATCTGATACACCAGCTGTTTAATTGATGATGTTGATAACGATAATGTGTCAACGGA
>OZ007574.1:40936944-40951944 GCA_963931925.1 Onchidella celtica
CTGGCAATTGACTCTTCAGCTTCTGAAACTCAGCCTTCTAATGACCCAACACCCAAACTAAACCTCTCACCCCTACCCCACCCGATCCACCCGGCCCCACCCCCCAAATCCACACATAGACTGTCTGGTTTCACAGTCTGACAGCAGAAATTTCAGCTTTTAATTCACCATTTGTTTGCCAGCCTGGGTGTTCCAGTGATAGCTTTCATTTCCTGCTAGCTAACGTCCCTGTCACCTCATGAATACTGAGAAGCCAATGCCAGTTTCCGCTGACAGAGAATGACATAGATATCCGGCCTTGAATAGTTGAAATTATTATGAATCATAACTGTTTGTTGTCATTTTTGGTGCTGTGTTCAACCTGTTTGTATTTCGCACTGACAACCCAATGGCAGCTTCTGTTGACAGAGAATGGCATAGATACCCGGCACTGAATAACTGTTCAAATGTTTATGAAGCATCACTGTTTGTTGGTATTTTTTGCTAGTTGTTGTTGTAATTACCCTGTGCATATTTCGCGAAAACATTGTTCAAAAACTTATTAAAATGGGGCGATTTTCACCGTTTCGCCGACAATTGGACATTGTAATGACTTAGAATGGCTTCAAAATAATGTGTGCACTCACTTTGTGATGACATTGTTTTGCAAATGTATTTGAAGAATCAATAGTGACAAATGAAAGAGAAAGGGCCTGGTTCAAGGAAAAGCTGTATGAAAGATTTCCTGGTGTAAATATTTGTAGTGGTCAGTACCAATAATTTTAAAAAATAAATAATTAATAACAAAAGGTTGATTCGTCGGTTGGTTGGTCGGTTAGTTGGTTGGTTAGTTGGTTGGTTGATTGGTTGGTTGGTTGGTTAGATGGTTGGTTGGCTGGTTGGTTGGTTTGTTGGTTGCTTGGTTAGATGATTGATTGGTTGGTTGGTTGATTGGTTGGTTGGTTGGTTGGTTGGTTGGTTGGCTCGTTGGTTGGTTTGTTGGTTGGTAGATCTATCAGCAGTTTGTTTAATTTATTAGTTGCTTATTATCCCATTTTCCCTAGGTAGAATAAGGGACAGAAGAATAAGAAAAGATAACAACAACAAAAAAAGATTCAGTTACATAGATATCACTAACTAAAGTATTCATTTATTCAATCATTCATTTCTCACTCACTCACTGACAGTAGGAATAAATAGCATTATTGTCCTGAAGAGGCGACACGAGCAAATCATCTCCGAAAGATAAAGATTTATAACATGCCTTATGCAACTGTTCCACATAACAATCTAACAATAGAATGAACTTGCAAAATCAATAGTAAAGAACAAAAAATGTCAGAACTTATCCTGGTAGATCCCAGAGTTCTTGCTGGATAATTTTTTTTAACTGTTAAAAAATGAACTTTGGCGTTCATTTTGAATCTCTTGTGACCCTAGGAATTTTGATATAATTTTTTTACATTAACATCGTTTGATAATCATGTCAGTCAAATGCAGTGGATATTGAATGATGTTTTGAAAAATCATTTGTAGTTGTTGTTATGAATCATCGGAAATCTGTACAAATTAGTTCTGCTTCTCCAGTTACTGAAGACAAAACCTATCGTCAAGTGCGCGCAACCCGTTTATAAATGATACAGCCACGAAACTGAAAAAGAAACCGCTGAAATCTTTTCATGGATGAACGAGGGATCCTTTTCTGTATTGTGAGGCTATATAATAGACCCTGACAGATGAGCACATTACAACTAATGTGGGCATTTAGTTTGACTAAACCCGCATCCTGAGCAGGATTCGAAACTGAGACCTTTCGCACCCTAAGCAAGCGCTCTACTAACTGATCCATTGCACCGGCCAATTTACATGACTCGGATGTGTAACATTCAGAATGTTCAGACAGATTGTAATTTCCCTTAAACTTTTTTTATTTTCTACACAATCTTCTTATTAATCTCTGCCCGACAGATCAAATCCGCGTTGGATTTTGAACACGTTTAAATAAAAACCCGCGTATAGGGGCTAACGACTGTGGGCCCGCAAAGCTTTATGATAATTACCCTTTAATACACAGCATCACCAAGCTGATGAACTAGACAGATAAACAATCGTACAAAATAACAAAGGAGCCATATGGCTACATCACCAAAACTGGAGCTACACAGTATTACAATATCGGGAGTATAACAGTCATGTATTTCACGACAAGAATTCGCCCTGCACACATCTGTTGCGATCCCTTCATAATACAACCTCAGCCAATCACAACTCTGCAACCTGCCAAATTTTGGCCAATGTGCCACCATTTTTTTCCCTTTCCTTTTCTTCCCTCAGTTTTCACCATCGGTTAAGTCGGAAGCAGCAGCTGGTCAATGGAACGCCCCTGTTTGTGTGGATCAGATAGATATGTATGCCCCAACTTGAGTTTGTCAGCAAAATGTTTCAACTGCATCGGTCTTACTTAGTCCATAGGGGATAACAATTTAAAACAAGAGGGTGCAAAACCGAACGCCCGCTTTGAAAATTGTGAGCCAAAGTTTCCAGAAAATCATTCCTAATCAACAATATCCATAATTGCTTTCTCGTTGGTCTTTGGACCTTTATAGCCTATAAACATACTTTGGCACATTGATTTGCTAAGCTTTTTCACAAGTTAAAATGGGAAACATTATCCAAGTATGAACATTCTGTGAACATTTCGAAAAGAACAACGACAAAACAATGAATTTTTTTTTTGCAGTCCTAGAAACTGTTGCTATCAGTGCCTGCAAGTTGGTTATCTGTTGTAGTCAGTAACTTCTATCATTCCGAAGCCACCTCAGAACGAAAGAAACCGGCTATGAAAGTTTGGTTAGGATGGCGGCGGAGATGACTGCCATTTTAAGGGTACGGACAAACAGGTGAAATGAATGGAAATTTTGGCAGTACTGGCAGTAAAGAAACTGACAATGAAACAAACAAGTTGTCCCACCGGTGGCATTTTGCCATCCTTGCCATGTTTTTTTTCGAAGTGTTCTCAGAACATTCATATTTTGTCACGGCGGAGCTATGCATTGTGTACGTTCAAGACATTATGATTAAGTTGGTGATATTATCTTAGGAAAATGTCCAATTTGACTCATACCCAAATGTGGCAAATGTCATGATGAACAAAATTCTGTATATCCAATGAAGAATGGTAATCAAAGGCCCGCCCATCTCGCTGCTTGAAATGTCTCTTAGAAACATACTTTGAACCACTGATTTCCTTTTATCATTTCACAAGCTAAAGTGCATGATCCAAAGTCACAGTCTCAACCTGTCCAGCAACAACCTCCTGTCACAATCTCAGGTCCCTCTAGTGCCGGCAAAGGATGTTTTGACAAGACAGAGCTACCTCCCTCCTTCATCCCATCCCCCACCTCCCAACGCCCTACAAAATCTTCAAGTATGTAACAGAAGGAAATCCGTGTTTTTCTTTCTCGTTGTAATTGCTTTTTTTGTTTTGTTTTAAAATATCATTTCATTTTTTTAATGATTTGACAAAGGCTTTCTGCTTCTCATACGAGGGTCGGTGAAATATGTATGTTTTTTTAGTCAGGAAAGATTATTTTGGCCAAGTGGTCATTACGTTTCCACCTTATTTCACTGTCTTGGTACATGTAGGGTACTAGAAGCATGCATTTTCTTGAGATGAAATACCAACAGAAAGTTTTATTATCGCCGATAATATCCTTATCCTTACCCTAATCTAACATTAAAAATATCTTTTTTTTTAAATCTGTACTGGTATTCAGATGGATTTTTTTTCCTGAATAAAACCAGACTTTTGCCAAAGGAATATCATTGGTCACCAGTTACTGAATATCAGATAGCTTACATAAGTCTGAACGCCCATGTATGACAGTTGAAATAGTCTGAACGTCCATGGATGACAAGTAAACAAGTGTGAAGACCCACGTATGGACCCGTTGACATGGTAGTGGTCTGGACTCACTCAGAGCCTACTAAGATGAACGGCAATTCCCCAGCCAGAGGACAAACTAGAACGTGAAACAGTCTTCAGCTTAAAACATTGCATTATTTTTTCAAACCTATCTGCTGTAAAACGAACAGTCGAATGAAGATGAACTCATAAAAGGTATAAATATTTTTTTATTTTTTTTTGGTACATAACTAAACAAAATGTTACATTTTCCGAAATGGCCTAAGCATACTTAGTGGTGTTCAGACAGACAGAAAAGTGGACAGGCAGGCAGACAAACAGATAGATAGATAGATAGATAGATAGATAGATAGATAGATAGATAGATAGATAGATAGATAGATAGATAGATAGATAGATAGATAGATAGATAGATAGATAGATAGATAGATAGATAGATAGATAGATAGATAGATAGATAGATAGTCAGACCGACAGACGGAGGGATGGACAGACGGATGGGTGGATGGATGGATGGACTGGCGGACAGATGGACAGATAGATAGCTAGATAAACAGATGAAAGTGTTTTCAATTCGACATAACAGATAAAATTACAACATTGGCAAAGCTTTCTTAGAGTTACTGGTGTTTTGCACTGAGCTGTATGAAAATAATAGTTTATCTATGCGCTACCTATAGATTCAATCACCAGCTGTCGGGAGGCAGCAGTTGGCCGTACACATACACTATCTAACTATGACTCACTCAAACAAAACGTCAATTAATTAGATTTCATGACCTCCCTTTCATTGTGAGGGCTTAGGGGAGGGAAGGTTGGGGGTGGGGGCTTGACTTCCGAACTATTGTATTTTGTACACCACACTCACAAACATAAACGTAAACACACTCATTCACACACATGCACACTGCCGTACATCTATTTACATATGGTATTATGGAAGCGAACACAAGCACACACACATACATACACATACACACACACAAATTGTTGTATTTAGTACCCACTCACAAACACATATGCGAACACATTTATTTACACACACACATATACCGTGGCACAAATATTTACATACTGTATTACGAATTCGAATACGAATACACATTTGCATTTATACACGCACTTGCACGTGTGTTTCCCTACTGTATTATGAATACGAACACACACATACACCTTCACACACACAAACACAAACACACACGTGCACAATGTTTATCATTCCGTATTAAGAATACAGAATTGATGTATAGCAGAGTAACAAAAATATCAAGAGAACTTTGAACTTATTCTTTCATGGATGCTGGAAGAAAACGTGTAAATCTAATTATTTGGGACTATGCGGGCAGTTTTACAAGTTTGCCAGTACATGAACAAACGGACAGCTTAAGGAAAATGAACTGAAATGTCAACGTATGCACTACTGCATTGGGGTCAGAGCTGAATGATAGCTAGCGCTCAAAACAGCTGATAAATAGATAGATAGATAGATAGATAGATAGATAGATAGATAGATAGATAGATAGATAGATAGATAGATAGATAGATAGATGGATGGATGGATGGATGGATGGATGGATGGATGGATGGATGGATGGATGGGTGGGTGGGTGGATAGATAGATAGATAGATAGATAGATAGATAGATAGATAGATAGATAGATAGATAGATAGATAGATAGATAGATAGATAGATAGATAGATAGATTAGATAGATAGATAGATAGATAGATAGATAGATAGATAGATAGATAGATAGATAGATAGATAGATAGATAGATAGATAGATAGATAGATAGATAGATAGATAGATAGATAGATAGAGAGGTGGGTGGATGGATGGATGGATGGATAGATGGATGGATGGATAAGTGGTATCTTCATAGAATGATAATTATATCATAACAAAGTTTATGTGCCTTTTGATACTTTGCTCCAGTAATATTACAATAAAGAATGTGTAAAATGCCATGGAATTCATTACACAAATGACTTAATTTACGAGATCACAGCGTTTACCTTACTCGACGAGCAACAAAAGGAATTGACCAGAAAGCGAACTTAACGTATGAAGAAAATTCTTTAACGACCATCGATCACAACGTCCAAGATAGCGTGACGTCTTGGTCTTTCTCTGCCAAGCTAAAGCAGGACTGACCGAAAGAATGGGCCATGTAAAGTAGGAAGGAAAGGGCACGAAAAGGAAGAATAAAACAAACATTTTAGCGCTTCGCAGCTTTGTTCTTGTTTGTACTATCTCCATTTCTGAACAACTGTAGATATTTTAGTATTTAGAAGAGGTATTATATAACAAATGCACACTTTAACACTTGTTTAAATGTCCTGTGACACTTATCAAGCTGTTCCACAATAGCGATTTAACTCTTGATCATACCAGCTAAAACCGCAGACGTTGAACTTCGAATTTCCCAGTTGTGCAAAGAGCAGAGTTGGAACAAACCAGAACTAAAGTGGCGACTTTGCTGAATTAAAAAAAAATTGGGACCGGTAAAGACTGGATGATGGAATAGATAGAACACAGTGATTCTGAACATGTTGTCACTGGAAACACAATGGCTTGGGGATGGCAGAAGATACCGACTAGAGCTTGAACTTGAAGGTACTGACAGGGCCAACGTACAGAATAGTATAGATCTAGGACACTGTCAAAAGGTGGTTTGCCATCCAAAATATTCTACCACTCTTGCCATGAATTTTTTCAAAGTTTTCTCACAATCTATGTGTGATTTTAAGAAATCATGACATTATCTTACGAAAATGTCCATTTTGAATCACTCCCTAGAGTAGAGACTTTGAGTTTTACGGTACGCCGGTACGATAACGGTCACTTTTCGCCTTTTGCGGACTATTTGGGTACTTTGTTTATGTTTCGTATTCAAAGCTTCATCCATTTAAATTTCATAAAATAGAGTTAAACAGTTCCGTGTAAACCCTATTACATTGGTAAAACTCGTTTTGTATTTGTATTTGTATACTACTTTAATCCCATTTGGGAAATTTGCCTTTGTGTCATTGCACCCAGTTACAACTGGAGAGGGCACGTCGTCGCCACAGTGCAGCGCCGGTCGGCTTTTTTTGGGGGGGGGGGGGAGGAGATGAGGGAAGGGGGGGGGGGGAGTGGATGAATTTTATTTGATAGACGTGAACAGAAATTTGTTAATGTGCATAAAAGTTTTAAAAAGATGTATTAGATCTTAGCCTCTTTCACAACGGATAAAACGCGCCTTGGGTACCCGTCAGATAACATTTCATTCACGGATCGACAGTCATAGCCCTTTCTTCGGATATGCATGAAATCTACACATTCGGTTAAAATAGTTTGCATGCTCTGTGAAGAATGGTAATCCATCCCAAAGATGCGTCCTCTTAGCTGGTTGAAGTACCTCTCCTAACCATACTTTGGAGCACTGACGAGTTAAAAATTCTTTGTCCAAAACCATATCTGCGATTTCTCATGTGGGCATGGGAAATTTTCAAAAACTGTCGCCTCCAGATATTGCGCTAGAAGGTTTAGTCTTAAAAGAAATCTGTTATCATCAACCGTTTTAGTCTTAAAAGAACTGTGATCATCAACTGTTTTAATTTAAAAAGAACTGTTGTCATCAACTGTTTCATTCCAAAAAGAACTGTCCTCATCAACTGTTTCAGTCCAAAAAGAACTGTTATTATCAACTGTTCTAGTCTAAAAAGAACTCTGTTGTCATCAGTCACTTTAGTCTTGAAAGGAACTGTTGTCATCAGATGTTTTAGTCTAAAAAGAACTCTATTCTCATCAGGTATTTTAGTCTAAACAGAACCGGGTTGTCATTAGCCATTTCAGTCTAAAATGGGACTCTCTTGCCATTATTAGTTCTTGGATGAGACTGGTAACAGCTGACACTAGTCTGTGCTCGTAATACTTCGAGACTGTATCTGAAGAGCACATAAAACAGGTGATATTTCGGGATACATGAACCCGGAAAAATCAGTTTAATGAGCCGATATTCGAACACTTGTTAAAACGATGGCTGAAAAAAACATAGTATCGATTTGGTATCAAATGCCATATACACCGAGCGTTTTTTTTTTGGTTTCACTCAAAACAAACAAGGTAAACTATTTTGCCACTAAAATAAGATAGCTTTGAAAAAATGCTTTAAATCATTACATGAATTATTTTTTTTTTAAATTTATGCCACCGATAATGGACAGATTTGTTATATTTATACGCATCTACTCAAACCAATGAACAATGTTTTGTGGTTTATTTTGATTCCATGTGTTTACAGTGTGCACATAATATATTGGTCCATATAATTAGATACTGTACTGTCATTTTGTTCTGCGCTCTCTTTAGACATAATGGAAAACTGAACTGAGTATTTAGTCTGCCGTCACACCGTAGGACATAAATATTGTATAATTCTTCCAAAGGCTATTCTTAGTTCTGCAGTACGACACTAAGATTTAGAACACACTGGGCTATGGCCAGAAAGCACGAACTGATAGAAACCAATTCTCTGAGTTTCCATAAGGGACCAGCCAGCCAAAAAAGTACGTTCCTTGGATTTTGGCAAATGTGAGGCTGCCTGGGAAAACCAATCACGATGCGAAAATTTCACGATTGGAGTTAGCAGAGGTTTTGTAGCAGAGCATTTTGCTTTTTAACTTTTTAAAATATCTTTTCTAGAACCAAAGTTATGACATTTTAATGGTATAACACACACGGATGTTACAAAATGAGAAAATCGCGTCTAAAGTTCACACATTTATTTTCATACATTTGGAAGTATATTTCTCACCAGGAAAGAAAAATAATGTCATTATTTGAAATTATAACCACCAAAAAACTCAAATATTCAGTAGAGATCAACATTACAAGCATCCGGGACTTTTCTGTGTGCATAAAGTCAAGACAAAGCAGATGTTTCGGTGGATCTCGATCTATCTCTCTGTCCGCCATCTTGTTGATAGCAACAGCTTGTTTGTTTGTTGTTTTTTTTTGTGTGTTGTAGGTATTAATTAAAATAAAATTCTTTTGCACTCAGAATATATCAACAGAAAGTTTTTCCTGCACAAAGCAAAGGTTACTTTGTCAGATAAAAGATTTAAGTGTAGAATTGTAGTTAAAATCAATTTAAAAACCAAAACTATAGGGTTGGCCTCTTCTAAGCAGACGGTGATCTTTTGTCTACGAAGATCTGCAAACTCTTACAAAATACTACAGAGCGAGTGTATTCATGCGCACAAGTTTTGAATGAAAAGCTGTGGATTCTCTCTATCCCTTGGTATATGGTGTGACAGGGTGGGAAAATGTGAGTGCGCGTACAAAAGAGGACAAAGCTGTTAACCGTGAAAACGGTAAGATTACGTAATGTCAACAAATTTGGTCCTGTACATTTAAAATGCAAAATTTAAATATTTAGAAGCTTTGTTTCATGCGAAAACTTACACACAAGAAGTAGGAATGGATGTAAACTGAGGTTCTGACCTTAGCTAAGTTTAGATCTAGGGTCATCCAAACGACCTTTGGAAGCTGAATACTCAATACTGGGATTTTCGCAGCCCGACGGGTTTCCTCAGACTGCCTCACAAATGTTTACCCCTTCTTCTCCCTTGCGCGCTTTTCAGACGCTTGACTTCAGCCAAAGATACTAGATATAACAAAATGAGACAGCTGACACTTTTGGCGTGCGCAGATTGTGCCCCGCCATCTAGCGGCGAATGCGTGGAAGTCATGAAAAGTGTCGTATTATACAAAGCCAAATAGATAAAATATTGATTTTTTTTTTTCCATTTTTCAGCTAATCGCTGCAGGCCTTGATTGACGTCACATGTTTTATAATTATAACTTCAATTGCTGTGGGAAAAGCCTGGCATTTTTTTTCTTTTTTCTGTTTTTCTTTCAGCCGTAGTAGCACTATAATAAATCAACACCATTAATTTATCATTATATCAAGCATTCTTTTCATGCTATCCGCCATGGGAACCACCCCCGATCAATGCAGAGGTGAGAAGAAGGGAGTGTCTCATCTTATCGTTTCTAGTATCGGTATCTTTGCTTCAACAGTCCCTCCCTGCTACCACCAGGCCCCGTACGTACCTATGGCCATCAGAATGGTGAATGATCACGACAAGGCTTTGATATTTCTCAAACTTTAAATGATATTTTGCACGGACTATTTGATAATTAACTGACCAGAGGCCTAGCCCAGATTCGATTTTTATGTAATCATACAATTCACTTTGTTGAAAAACAAATAAATGAATAAAACCTTTTTTTTTAAATTCCACAATTGAAACGCCTATGTACGCCCCTCTCCCCCCACCCCCACCTCGGTGCTCTTCTTGCGCTGGGGGCGCAACGCCCCACTCTCGTCTTCATAGATGGCTAATTAGAATAATGAATTATCCAACCGGTTCCACCCTGAAAATATGCTGGTGGAAATATAAGCTCGCTTTTATGAAGAAAAGACCGGATAGGAACTTTTTGTATTTTGTTTTTTTTATTTTGTATACTTCTTTAATCCCATTTGGGAAATTTGCCTTAGTGACATTGCAGCCCACTGTTCTGCATTCCCTTGGAACGGTTCAAGAACACAATGAAAACTACAAACATGAGAGGGTTGAAACTTTGGGCACTCATGCAAAAAAAAAAAAAGACAACAATGGCCCAATCCAGGGATAAATGCATGTGGATGTGTTGAGGAATGAGGGAAAGGGGAAGAAGGGATGAAGGAGAGACTGTGACGTGTAGGGCAGGGATTTCAATTCAGGGGTTCCCAAGCTGATTTTTAGTGTGGATCCCTTTATGATTTGTTCGATCCTCCATCAACCCTCAAGCAATGTACAAAGAACGGAAGAAATGAATAAATAATTAAATAGAAAGAAAGAAGGAAAAGACAGAAAAAGAGAGAAGAAAGAAAAACAGAGAGAAATGAATAAATAAGAAGGAAAGACAGAAAGAAATGAATGAATGAATAAATAAGAAAGAAAGAAATATATTGTTTGTTTGGGTTTAAACTCTTTGAAATAATATGCTTTCGTGCCACAAAGTGTGGGGCACATATTTAATCCACCCGCATAATCACTTCCAAGTGTAAAAATGAGTCGTGACATGCATTTTTACTTCTCTTTACCTTTTTAAGTATCTACCACATAAAATTCAGCCACCCTCCCCCCCTCCCACCCCCCCCCCATCGACTTTATGGGGTTTTTCGACACCTTGAGTTGTCTCATCGAGGCATGAGGGTCGATATCGACCACTTTGAGGACTCGTAAGCTTGATAATAATTGGTTTAAATTGTCCTAAATAGATGATATTGCACCTTGCAAACACCCAGACCACTACAGAATACGTTTTACTTAGGTGTCTTTTTTATTCAGAGAATTCAGTGAAAGCTTCTGATACAGATCATGCGAAATAATTATGATGATAAAAATTAAAAAGTCAGAAGGAGATTTCATCAGTCAAAGTGATGAGCGAGTTAATTTAAGTGATACATGGGTCGTTCATCGTCCGCGGTTCATCATTCAACTGAAAAAAATAAACTGATATCAGTGACCAGGCTAGCTCACAGTACTAGCTCATCATTCATCTTTCAACCATAGTGCTCGATACTCATCATTCATGAAATAGAAAAGTTGGGTTGGTTTTTTTTCCGTTGTTCAAGGACGAAAAATACACTTATTAAGCCAAATGTTGTGAGTCAATAGCTCACACTGAACTTTGGCGATTTTGGTGATGTATTTCTTTAACGATATAACCGTTGGACGGAAGACGTTAAACATTAAACTATGAACTAAGAACGATCCGTGAGGCCCCTTCCTAAAGTTTGTGTACAAACAGTGGTGGGTCTACATTTTTTGGGACCATGAAGCTTGAATTGTTATGGCGCCCCTTCACTGGCAACAGTAGGGCAACATCCAAAATTCACTCATTAAGACAAAGTTTCTTCATGGCCCTTCCCGGATTAAGGGGTCCTGAAGCTTAAAACTTCATCAGTTTCATAGCAGATCCACCACCGAGCACTAAACAAATCGGTTGTTAAGGGACCGTAGTATAATGCAGAGCCAAAGAGAACATGTCTAGCTGCCCGACAAAATCAGGCACTTCGTGCATTTTGGTGGTATGGAGATATTGGTATCACCAAATAGGTTATTCAAAGTCCTTCCATACAGCGCACAAAATTTTGCTGTAATTTAATTAGCAGAGAAGATAATCATTATGACCTTTCAAAGACAGGATGTGACAGAAGCACAGTTTAGAGAAAAACGCTTTTAAAGTTTCAGCTTAAAATTATTGATGGTGACTCGATTCAAAGTCAGTTTTGAGGCATTTACCCTTCTCAAACAGGATTATCATTTGGAGAAAGAATAGTAAAAGGGTTAAACTTCAAAAATACTGAAACACAAAATCGATAAAATTCACCCCATGATGCCTTTTAACGAGTTTCTCGAATCTCGAAAGGTGCCTCATTTTGTCGGGCAGCTATACAAATACCTAGTTGCGTCCACAGCTCATCTATCGTTTACCATGTAAATAGTACGGCCGCTTAACAACAGCGACAAAACAACGTTGCTGTGACACAAAGCCTTTCACCAAGACTTACCTGTAACAGATGCAACGCTGATCTTGTTTTGTGCAATCTCATCCCCATATGACATGTACACTTCACTACCAACAGTAAGCCACTTTTGTATGCTGCACTCACTCTATTTTTTTTTTTTTATGTATTCGGCCACGAAATATGATAAAAATGTGTACCACGCGTTTATAATCACGGGAAACATTGATCATCAACTCCAAGCAGCAGCTGTTGTCGGCCTGTTGCAAGCGCAACATATTCCTTGTATGGCCAATGCCCAAATTGAACTGAATAATACGTACGTACTTACTTTGTACATCCACATAGTATGAAGACCGTTGTTACTAGCACATACGCACCCCAAGCATTTTTCGCTAGGGACACGTAGGTACCCGTACCTATTCCTAGCCTTGTCCTTATCCTCAACCCTAAATCTGATCAAATCCCTAACCCTGCCCCCTACCCTTTGAACCAAAATAACAGGAGGAAAACAAAAACAAAATCTGAACGAATAATTAATTAAGGCTGTTGTTAGGAGTATTTCGGGAGGAGCCCTTTAGCTGTGGGGTCACAAAAGGCTTTAAAATACGTACACCTAGCGCTAAAACCTTGGGGGCCGTACGTACTTGTAACAGCATCCTTGCAATTATCTGTATGTAATGTTGTGCCAGTTATGACGATTTACAAAGCCAAATAGAGAAAATATTGAGTTACGTTCACTGTTCAACAATGGCTTAGGATGTAAAATACGACTCGCCAATAATACAATTTAAAACTCAAATGTTTTCATGCCATGGGAGTATTGTTTACAGATGACAGGCTCTTGTATGGTGATAAACCTTTCACAAAGTCATACATCTTCCAATCAACTGTAACTTTGTTGCACGTCATGCTGGTTTTGCTCACGGTTGATAGAATGTTGGTATGTGATGCCAAACCATGATAGTGTAACATTCACGTTTCAATAAACACCAGGGCTAGCACTGTAGCGCAGTGTGTCAAGTCTGGTTTGTCTCGGCTTTGTGAACTCTGGAGTGAGACGGGACCCCACATACTAATGCAAGACAGGATTAGGGATAGGTTAGGGTTATAGATAAGATTAGGATTAGAGTTTGGACAAGAACAGGGTTAGGGAGAGGACTAGGTTTAGGGTTAGGGATTAGATTAGGTTTAGGGTTAAGGATAAGATTGGGGTTAAATTAGGGACAAGGACAGTGTTAATATTAGGTTGAGGTTTCAGGATTAGGAATAAAGACAGTGCTAAGGATAGGTTTAAAGGCCAGGGATAGATTTAGGGTTAGGGACAGTGTGATCTTGACTGAGTGGCCGGGGCGCAGGGAACACTTTCCTGAGAAAATACACCAGTGTACGTCTGTGTTAGAAACCAGACAAAGAGCTGATAGTGGAAACTAGGAAGGGGGGGGGGGGGGAGATTGATCTGTAAGCGCCCGCATTGTGCAGCTTTGGCCACAGACGTTTTAATAACAAAATTAAATTATTGTCCTCTTTCGTTCTTTCCCGCAGAAAAGACAAGAGCGATGGAATGAAATTAATGCATTCCCTCCCACTTCCTCCTCGCCCTCTGCTGTCCTCAGAGGATAAACGAAGAGTTATGGACTGCAGCAGATTACAAGATTTTGGGCCTGTTAGAAACAGGATTTGAAAAAAGACCGAGCGAGCACGAAGCAATCAGATAACATATTTACAGGCCAGGACGTACGTGCGCTGGGCACTTGTAAGACATGAATCAATGTGTACTGTCTGTGAGGGTATTTAATTGTCTCTGTCCCCACTCACACAAAAACATTGGGACACTTGAATGAATGAGTCAAGGTGAGACTGTCTGTGAGAGTGTATTGAATCTATATACAAACACACACACACACAATACATTAGATTCTAAGAATGAATCACCATGAAATCTGAGAGTATATTGATGACAGAGATGGGAGGGAGGGGAGAAAGGGGGACAGAGAGAGAGAGAGAGAGGGAGAGAGAGAGAGAGAGAGAGAGAGAGAAGAAGAAGGAAGGAGGGAAAAGAGAAAAGCAGAGAGACAGACAGAGTGAGAGTGTACAGACAGAATGATGAGTAAGAAGACTATGGGAAACAACGAAATCGGATCAGCAACTTCCAAGTGTATCAAAATCATTTTTGATTTTAAATTTCTGTAACACTTCCTAATCATAGGTGTAATTCTTCCTTTCTGTCAGTCAGACATGAGCCTGAGAATTATAATTTTATCAGTGTAAATTTTAGTATACATTCCATTTCACAAGGTTAACATGCCACTTCTCTCACTCACTGAGTGAAAAGAGTATACTTTAATCTGTTTAATATTTTAGTATACATTCTAGGCCACGAGCTTAACATGTCACTTCTCTCAATCAGACATGAGCATAAGGAGTCTACTCTATAACCTGTTTAAATATTAGTGTATATTTAGCCCTATTACTGTCAGGAAAGAGTTACTGTCTCAGGCAAAGGGTTTTCAACTGCAAGTCTTCATCTTA